>JAHREE010091414.1:0-20537 GCA_033628505.1 Tringa tobata | reverse complement strand
GAGATGGCGGCAGCTTTTTTGGGGGTCAATCCAGAAGGGGAGAGTGGAATGGAGGGCGCAGAGGATTGATTGCCCCTGGGTGAGGAGGGCAGCAGGGCTCGGTTCTGTGCTCTGCCAGGGGCTTGGCCAGATCTCCCCTTGCCTTCGTGATGCAGTTCCTCCTGGCTAGAAGGGCTGCCACATATACACCGAGGACTGGGGTGTCTTTGGGGTGACCCGTGTGCCAGGAGCTGTGCCCAGGGGGACTAGAGGTCTCCACCGTGCTGCTGGGGAAGCTGTCTCCTCAGCTTGGCTTGCAGCTGCCCTGGGTGTCCTTGCCATCCTTCCCTGGCCATTGTGGCTCGTGTGCTCTCCCCATTGTGCTGGGAAGATGGAGGGGAGCGTGTCCCCCTTGTACCCTCACCGTGGGGCTGGCGTTGCAGCTGCACATCTCACGCAGACCCCGGCTCTTCCCCCGTCTGCTCCCAGAAGCCATCCTCTCCTGAGCTCAGCTCCTAATTTTGAACACCTCCACCACCCAGCACCCTCCCCTTCCCCCAGCTTGGATTTCATCCTGCATATATTTGCCACACAGCATTTAAAATAGAGCCCGGCAGCCCACGTGTGGCACTGCGCAGCACGGCCTGGCTGCTTGGCTTGTGCTTTCCAATTCTGGTCCTGCCTCCCCTCTGCTCCTTTCGCTTTCTGAGTATGAACCGGGTCCGTGTTCTCCTCCCCCAGTCCTGTGAGCCCCATCCTGGGGTTACTCTGTGCAAGAGGTGGTGGCTGAAGGTCAGGAGCTGCAGCTCTGGAAGCCTGTGCGTGATGGTGAATGTCTCACCTTCATGTATTTCTCTCTCCAGCCTTTGCGTCTTGCCCTTGCATCTCTCCTGGGTGCTCTGGCCAGGTGTGCTAAGGACAGGCCAGCTCTGGGCTGTATCTCAGAGACCATTTTGGACCTTGGGAGAACGACCCAGCAGAGCCTTGGATTGTCAGGCAGGGGAGGTCTCCCAGAGCAGGATCTTTAGGGGTGGAGAGATGTTGAAGGGTTCCCCCAAAAGATTGCTGGCTTCCCCCCAGGTGACTCCAGCCTGGCCCCTGCCTCCCCCTGGGCAGCAGGGTGTTGGAGGAGCTGCTGGTCCCTCCTGGGCTGGTGTGGAACCGTGGCACCCACACACCCAGGGTAGGTGTGCACAGTGTGCCCGGGGCTGGGAACGGCACCAATGGGACACGGAGCACTGGTGGACACCTCATCTCTGGGGAAGGTGTGTGGCTGCTGCCGGGGACCTGGCACAACGGTCACGCTGCTGAGCCAGAGCAGAATGAAACTCTGGGACCTCCATCAGTCAAGTGCTCACCTCCTTCAGCGTGGAGAGGGAAGACGGGGCAGTGGGAAGGGACTGTGGTGAGAAGGGGGCTGTTGGCTTCTCCACCGCTACCTTCCTTGGGCCTTGAAGACCCTGCAGGTCTTTTGCTATGCATGAGCTGGGAAAGGGACTGTCCCCCATGCACACAGTGTGTTTGTGCTGGGGAAGGGGACATCCCAGGGCCCCGGTCACCCTGACCAACCTGTGTGGGGGAGCTCTGCGGCAGGTTTCGGCCACCCACTGCTCTGCCATCCCCAAAAGTGGGTGGCAGGGCTCAGCAGCGACCTACAAAATTCACTTGTGTGCTTTCTGGCTCGCTGTCCCTAGCGAGAGGCAGAGCAAAATTGAACTGAAATGTGTTAATGTGGTGAGCTGATGCTCCAGCTCTCTCCTCTCCATTCCCAAAGACCCTGTGGCCTGGGGTTAACCCTTTGCAGGGCTCGTTGGGGAACATCCCCAAGATGACACAGCAGCTCTCTGGGAAGTTTTCATGAGGCTCCTGTGTGAATCTAATTTGACTTAGTAACGGCTCGGCTTTGCCGGAAGCCTTGATGGATGTTTTTTTCCTTGCAAGGTGCTTGCAGGGTGGGCTTTCTGGTGTGGCTTCTTTCTCCTCGGGGGGCAGGGGAGGGGAATTTCGCTGCTGGAGGAGCAGAGCTGTGGAGAGGAGACATCACTGCATGTTGTCAGCTTTGAGGCCAGTTTTGTTTTACTCGGAGGCAGCATTATCCCAGGATTTCTTCTCTTAAGCCTTTTCCTGGAGCACGGGCTGGGGAAGGGAGTGGAGCCCGCAATGCTCCACTCTGTCTGGGACCATCCAGACCAGAAGCCAGTTAAACTGGTTTCTTTCCCTGATGTCCCTGTGGGCTTTCCTGGTGAGCTCACCACCGAGTCCGTGCTGTTCTTCCAGCCTGACCCAGAAAGACGGGGCTGATCCTGATCCATATTTAAGGGAGAGTCTGTCCTGGTTCCGATTCCTTCCGCACGCACGAGCTGCGCAGAGGTGCCACGAGGCGCCCGGGACTGCGCCCGGGGAATTCCCCCGGCACAGCCAGGGCTCATCACAAGCAGGAGCCAGACAGACCTCCAGAGAACGGCCTGACCTGGTACAGCCAAGCTCCATCTGGCCCCGTATCCTGTCTCCAACGGCAGCAGACGCTTGGGGAAGAGGAGAAGAACAGAACGAGCGTGCGGTGATACTTCCTCTGTCTTTTCCCCTTGCCACTGGCAAATTGTGGCTCGATGGCTTTCTGAGCCAGAGCGAGTGCTTGGTCTTTCGTGTCTCTCGGTGGATTATTTGGGTTCCTTTTGTCTCTGAATTTCAGCCCTGGAGTGCCTGGGGTGGCCCTGGCAGCATCCTGCAGCAGGTCCTCCACTTTGCAGCAGCTCTATGCCGCCGTGTGCGGCTTTTGAACCCCTCTATGCAGGAGAGGCAGCAAGTGCTTTCCCATTTCCCTTCCCCACCCTGTGTTGGGTTTTCCCATCATCTTCTGGTTTTAGGCTGAAGACTCCTCATTTGCTCAGTTAAGCATATTTCTGCTCCTCCTGGTCCAATATGATTCTCCGTTGTTCTTTGCCAGTGATGGGTCAGCAAAGGGCCATCCCTGTGTTCTGCGTGTGTCTCAACCCATCAGGGTTCTCCAGTTCCTCCACCGTTTCTTTGCTCCTGGGCCATCCTGTTGTCCCAATGAGGCCCAGAAACCTTCTTCCAGCCTCTTGGTTCCCCACCTCGGTCAAAGGCCATCACTTAAACACTTTTCCTTCCCTCCCAGTGTCCCCCAGCTTTCCTGGTGGGAGCTGCAGCCTGTGCTGGCTGGGAACACAGCCTCACTAAAGCCTCACTGCTCAAAAGCCCTGTGTTGGCCATACCTCCCTCCTCCAAGGTGCCCAGCAGAAGAAAGGCAGCACACCCTCCCCTTGTCCTGTAACACAGGCTGGTTTGCTCTTGGGAGCTGCGGTGCTGACCTTGCGGTGCTGTCGAGTCTGGTTTCTAGGAGGGATGTGTCCAGGTTATACTGGGGGAAGTGGGGAGACTTCTCTTTAAGTTAAGTCCTCCCTGCCAAGGAGAATCTTTCTTCTTGCAATGGAGGGAGGCCGTGGCTTCCTGCTGGGTGAATTATTTTAATACATAAGCCTTCTCCCGTAGCAGTGGAAACTCGATGGCTCAGGAAGCATCTTTTCAAAGGGTTGAAGTGCTTGAGCCCAGGATGAGATCCCCCAGCCCTCTGTCTGGTGCAGCCCTTGACTGTAAGGAGCCTTTTGCAGCTGATGAGGAATCAGTTGGGACCCAATTTTCCAACGCTTTCATGGGGAATCGGACTCTTCCAGTCGGGTTGCTGAGATCAGCAGCGGAGTGCCAGTTCCCCTGACATGCACTGAATTGCTCAGGGCTTTAGTTGCCCTACCAAGGTAGCGAGCTCCAAAATTAGGTCCTGGGACCAAAAATAACTAAATTAAAACCTATAAATTTTTCTCTTAACAAGCAGAAAATCCCAGGGCTGGAGGCCGAGGGACAGCGTGTGCCTGATTCTTATTTAAAAAAGCAGTATGTGTTTGCTTGGTTTAATATCACGTTGTGCACCAAAGGAAGCGGCGTAACGTGGAAAATCACCCCAAGCGTGTGGGTCTGGTGTGACCCCATCGTGTCCTCAGTTGGAGAGATTGGGGTGGGGGGTGTTGGTGGTGCAGGGGTCTGAGAGGCTGCCTTGTCCTGCCATCCCACAGTTCGATCCTGTTGGATTTCTTTGCCCTTCTCCCCTTTTTCCAGGGGACCTCTAATTGAATCCAGCCCCGTTTGGCTGCGCGTAGGACTCTCGGAGGAGACCTCTGAAATCCAAGGTTGTATAAGCTCCGTGCAAACAATAGAGATCCCGGGGGACTTCTCCAAACCAAAGTGTGTCCTCCTGTCCTTGACCTAAATATCCCAGCAGTAGTGAAATCTAACCCTCTGGTGCCGGCGTTCCGAAGCTCTCCTGCGAGCTGGAGGTGGCATTTAAACTTGCCTAATGTCAGTAAGTTGGCTCTGTCTAACGGCTCCATAAATAACTCAGAAACTGAAAGGGAAGGCTAAAAGCTTCCCTGAAGAGTGCGAGCTTGGAAAAGAGCAAAGCTCTCACGGGGCAGGGAGAGGGGCAGAGCCTTGGTCCTGCATGGTAGGACTGGTGGGACTCCAGCTGCTGTGGGTTGGGTGGATTTGCTCTTTGGCTGCTGGGTCGGGCATCGTCTTGTGGGTGGTTCATTGGGCACCTCTCCCTACAGCATCGTCTGGACTTGATACGATTCAATACAGAGGGAAAGTGTCTTGATGTGCTCTATTTTTGGTTGGTCCCATCCTGGTGATGCGTTGAAGCTCTGAGGCTTCCTGAAGGTGAGGAGACCTTTCTGGAGAGCTGACGGTGGGTACCACAGGCTCGAGCCTGGACTGCATGGCCTAGCTGGGGTGTGCCTGAATTTTAGGGGTGTGGGGAAAGGCATTGCCTTTGATTTTTCAGGGGTTTTTTTGAGAGCAGGACCACTGAGGCTGCACAGCTGTGGATGTGTGTGTTCGGGAGCCCTGAGGCTGGTGTAGCAGGCCATTGGGGAACCACGGAGGAGGTCCTCAGTGGTGAAGGAGACCACCGAGGTGAAGGAGACCTTCCAAAACTGGAGTTGTGGTGTTCTCCAGCAACGCAAACACACCTGGGCTGGAAGAAACCCTGAGGGTTGGGAGGGCTCTGGGACCTCCTGGGCCACTGCCATGCTCGGGGCTGAAGCTCGCTGACAGCCGGTGGAGCGGATGGGAGTGGATCCCAAGGCTTGTTGACGTTGTCGGGTGTGAATTGAGCTGTAAGAGGGAAGGGTTTGGTATTCAGCTTACTTAACGCTTTGCTGGAGACCTAATTAACTGAAGTGTTCTGTACAAAGGGAGCCTTTATGAAACACTGGGTACCTCCAGGACCTCAGCGAAGTTGCCAAGAGCCTGCAGGAAGCGTTCCTCCTGCCTCGGCGCTTCTTGGGCAAAACCAGGAGAGACAAAATGCACTGGTCCTGATGTTTTGATACCAAAAGATGTTAAATCTGGAGGTGGGGGGTGCTTGCTTGCAGAAGGAACCCAAACCTGCTATTTTCCACGAACGCAATCCTGGAAATGCAGCTTTCCAAAGAGATTAAACTTTTGGCTTCTCTACCTGTTGCTTGGCTGCTCCACCACCCGCACTGGGACCTCAAGGAGCAAGTTTGACCCTTTTCAAATTAATCTTAAAAGCTGGTTTTTTTTGTTCCCTCTGGCTGTAGTCCAGCTCGAGCTGGGGCTTGACAGAAGCTGTACAGGGTGCACAGACCTTCCCATGGCTCAAGGTGGCTTTGAGTTTTCATCTGGTCACATTGGCAAGCAGGGGGCAAGGGAGCCAGGAGTTCTGGATATCTGTGTTCTGCTGTGTGTGCTGGTACCTTCAGGTGAAGGTGGCCTTTGCGTCGTGATGTGGAGAGGACTCTGCCATCTGGCCTCTGCCAGCCCAGCTCAGCCAGCCCTTGAACCACCCTGCTTCTCCTGCGGTGGTTTCCAGCCCCGTTAGCACTGGGAAGACTGGATGCAGGTGTGGTCCAGGGGGTTTCTCCAGGAGGGAGAGGGGATTTATGATCGCGTGAGTGGACCACCAGGGCTCCCACGGGAGCTGGAGCCTGCGTGGGTGACCCCACCATTGCCAGGGTAGGAGGATTGGTGGTTGCTGACATGGTGGTGGGTCCCAGCAGCCCTGTGCTACCTGCAGGAGCTGAGCATATCGTGTGGTTTCAGGGGCCAGACTGCAACGCTCCTCTCATGTTCCTCTACATCATCTTCTCCACTTGCTAGGAAGCCCATCGAGATGCTTTGGGCCAAGCCATGCCAGCTGTGAGCTACAGGAAGATCTAGACACTGCCACCTTGGTCAGGGCAGGGGTGGTGGGGCCGCTCTTTACAGCTACTTGAAAGGACACTGTAGAGAGGTTGGTGCTGGTCTCTTCTCACAGGTAATTAATGGCAGAACGAGAGGGAATGGCTTCAAGCTCCAACAGGGTAGGTTTAGACTGAACATGAGGAAAGAATTCTTCATGGAAAGAGTGGTCGGGCATTGGAATAGGCTGCCCAGGGAGGGGGTTGAGTCCCCATCCCTGGATGTGTTTAAGAGACGATTAGATGTGGTGCTGAGGGATATGGTGTAGGGGAGGACTTTGTAGAGTAGGGTAGATGGTTGGACTCGATGATCCCAAGGGTCTCTTCCAACCTAGATGATTCTATGATTCTACTTGAAAGCTGCTCTAGGTGGACCTGCTTTGGCAGAGGGGTTGGACTAGATGATCTCCAGAGGTCCCTTCCAACCCCGTATCATTCTGTGATTCCATGACGTGCAGGAGGTAGGACCTTTCTTCCACCTCCCCTCGCGTCCTGCGGCGCTGGCACCGGGGGCTGCAACAGAGGCACCTGGCTTGGAGAAACCCACCCCAGGACAGGCATTTCCAACTCAGTGGGAGGGGAAAAGCCCTCACCTCCAGCCCCGCTGCGGTGCTGGGTGTCTTGCAGGATGGCAACCTGCCCCAGGCCCTTGCGTGTCAACAGCAGCTTCTCTTCCTGAAGTTGCCGGTGCCTCCTTGAGTCATGGCAACGCCGGGGACGAGGGATTAATGATGTTGACGGCTGCCACTCGCTCTAGGCTGCTGTCATGGAGCAAGAACCTTGATCCAAATGCCTGATCATTGCAATAAATGCTGGCTGGATTGATGGCATGAGGTGCATCTCCCTGGAAAGCCCCGCTTGCTGCACGCTTATTTGGGTTAGGCACGCGGCCGCGCTGTGCCTGATTTTCTCTTTTCCTACTCGCTTCGGAACTTCATTATTACTTAATGAGATCTTTCCATTCTTGGCAACCTCTCGAGCTTGAAGGAAGGTTTTCGTGCATCGCGCAGGGCCCCTGTTAGTGGTTAAAACGTAGAGTTAGGATGTTTTTTCTCTGCAGGGTGACTCTGTACGACAGCGTTCCCCTCTCTTTTCACCGCTTGAAATTCAGGAGGGTCCCACAGAGGGGAGAAGCTTGCTTTTGTGGATGGGTCTGTGGGACCTGGTGGGGTGTGTTGTTGATGGCAGGGCACAGAAAGGGTCAGACTGTTATAAATACCTCCTTTGGGAACAGTTTGCAGAGGAGAGTGGGTCTAGATCTCCCTTTCTGAATGCTCTGGGGTGGTTGTCACGCAACACCAGCCTGGCTTTCTCCGCACATCATCCTCCTTGGCCAGTCCCTCTTGGCCAGCTTCAGCTATTGAGGTTGTTTCTCTTCTCCACCCACCTCCACATCTGCATCACTTCACTGGTTTGACACATTTTCCTTTAAAGCTGCCTAAATAATTCACCTTGACTAAGAGCAAGCGGCAGTGCCGGCCCCAGAGGAAGCTTTCTGTGAACACCAAGTGACTGAGGGTGCCTGTCACACCGGCCAGTGGTGGGGTGCAGACCCCCCCCTCGGCTCAATGTCTGCTCAGCCCAAGAGCCAGCCCCAGCTGAGGTGGGCCCTGGTGGGGATGGAACCATTGGGATGGCATCCCTGACTCCCCAAAACCCAGGTGTCCTGCGCTTCCATCATCCCGCGTCCCGAGAGAGATAGGGCAAAATGCTGAGATGCTCTAGGCTAAGAGGATCGCTTTCCTTGAGCAGTTCTGAAAATCCTCGGGATTTTTTCCTTCTTTTTATGGAGAAAAAGAGTCCGTTGGGATTAAGCCCATAGTAGCTCCTTCCCATGAAGCTCGCCCACTTCTGCTCCCCCCCTCAGCCTGCAGCATTAGGCTGAAGGACGGCTGCTCCCGTGCTGCTGTATCCGTTCCTCAACTTTTAGGTTCTTGCCCCAAAAATCCTCAGTGAAGAGGAACTGGGTGAGCTGCCCTACTTCTCCTCCTATGAAACATTAAATCAAATCCTTTGGCGTTTGGTTCCTCTTCTTGGTTTGTGTCTGGAGGTGCTTTTACAGAGCTGGTGCTGGAGCTGTTGGGCTTTGAGGATGGAAATGGGTTCAGCCCGGTGTCCTCTCTGTCGCCATTTCCTCATTGCTTGGCTCATCGTGCACCACCAGCCCATCAAACTGGAAATCCCGGAATAAAAAACGCTTGGAAATCTCTATAGGGAGCCCGGCATGTGGCTCAGCCCCTTGGGCATCCAAACTGCGTGCCAGGGCCAGCCTGGCTGGAGTGGCACCTCCTGGTGCCACCACCACCACCCCTTAGGTCTCGGCCACCGCTGGGATGTGACCCCGTGCACGAGGGGAAATGGCTGCGGTCCCAGCGACGGCGCAACCATGCGGTGCCACTCCTAGGAACGGAAAACAGATCGGCTCCTTCTTGCCGGTGCATTGTTAAAGGTTTCACCTCCCCCAAAAATGACACATTGCAAGCAAAAATAGAACAAGACAGAACACACAGACCCACCCACACCATCCCCACCACCCGGCAGCCAAGTGCATGCGGTGCCAAACCCTTTGGGTTTAAAAGCTGATGCTTTTTCACCCTCTCTCTCCTCTGCACTGCCACCACCTGCCTGGGCACCCGGTGAGCTGACCGTGGCACCGCCGGGCTGCCGGCAGGGTCGCCGCCTGACCCACAGCCCATGCTGCACCCGGCCTCCATCTTCACCGAGTGGGTTCTGGGGACAAGGATGTCTCCTGGCCGTAGTGTTCCTCTAGGAGATTCTCTCACCCGGTGCACGGTGGTGCTGTTGAAGCAGCTCGAGGGCTGGTGTTGGCCGGGAGAGCCGGCTCTGGCACGGCACGGCTCGGGCCAGCTCACCGGGAGCCGGGGCTGTCCCCTGCAGATGGCAAAGGGAAGTTGCCTCCAACCAAGGAGCTGGGTTCCAATTTCTTGAGCGCCGCCGGCACGAAGGGTGGCGTGTGCTAAGCACAGTTGGACCAGGCAAGGATCTGGCTGGAAAACCTCCAGGAAAGGAAGAGTTGCTCCAGGAGATGGAAGAGCTGTCAGCTGTTTGTCAGAGACGCCTAACGAGGCCGAGGCCTGCGTTCGTCACCCCAAATCCTCGTTTGCTCAAGAGCAGGCAGTTAAACTCGCAGGGGAATCACTGAGGCCTTCATGCGTTCCCCTTGTAATCCAGTTTTGGGGCGCAAAGTCACCCCATTTAGTTTCACATCTGAAGATTTTGAGTGCCAGGAGCAGAGGTGGTGACTCGCGGGAAGGGCTGGAGGGATGGAGCTGGCTGTTGGGGGAAGGAGAGGTGTGGAGAAGTGACAGCACCGGTCCCCGCGGCCTTGGGACGGCTGGAGGCACGTTTAGGCACGAGGGGAAACTTCTCCCCTGAAGCTGGCTGAGGACAGGGATGGTTTGTCTGGGACGTGTGTTGTCCAGCCAGCCCGGGAGAGCGGTGAGGATGAGGCAAGGCAGCAGAGGTGGCTGTGAAATGTCCTCCTGTCCCCCGTCTGTCCTTACGGTGCAGAGGGAGCAAGGACAGAGATGTCCCATGGGGGACAGTTGGGGCTGGGGGCTGGTCAGGGCTGGAAGGAAGGCTGCTTTCCCTCCTTCAGCAGCGATGCCCTGTAAAGAGAAGCTCGACAGAGTCACTGCAGAGCAAGTTCTGCCTCACTTCCCTGTGGAAGTAACCCAATTAACACTGGTGTCTCCTGGGGCTGCCATGAAGCCACTCGTGCCCTCACAGGACAATGAAATCACGCTCGGTGAGCTCTTGGGAGGGCTAAAAAGTCCAGGGTCTACTCAGCCCCAGCCTTTTCCTCCCAAGGAAGAGACACAAGGATGGACCTGGTGGCTTTGTGGCAGTGAGCTGCTGCTGCAGGACTCTGTTTGTCTGCCGTGTGAGGCGTTTGCAGCTGGTGTCACCCACGCTTGCCTTTGCACTGATGGGTTTTCTCCCATTTCTGATGCTCTGCATCTCCTCTAACCTCCTTGGCCTGGGCATGGGCTTGCCTCCTCCCCCTTCAGCCTTCAAGGTTTTCCTGGGAAGGGCCGAGGGGGAAGACGACCTGGAAGTAAATAGTCATTTTCTGGTTCTTGTCTGGTTCTTTGCTTGCTCTCGGGGAGGTGACGATGCTTGGGAATGTCACTGCCACCCGACATGCCTTCCCTATGGTGTCTTGCTGGCAAGGAGCATGGTGAGCTCTGCCACGCAGCTCAGGTCCACACTGATTAGAAGGAAATGCTCTCTTAGGAAGGAAAAACCCAGCAGGTTTTAAACCCTGCTCAGGTTTGTGCTCGGGTCCACTGTGCGGCCGCGTACGCTCTTGCTACAGCCTGAGGGCAGGAGCCTCACAGACCTGTGCTGTGCCCATACAGAGCCCAACACGTCCTGTGAGGGCACTTAACCAGGCAGAACATGGGTCCTCAACCAGGAGAGAGATGTCCCTCCTCTCTGGCAGGGCTTGTGCAGGATGGGCACTGGGATGGTCCTGCCCAGGTGCCACCGCTGGACCGGCTCTGGGGGAGGACCTGGGGATACACACGAGAGGATGCTCAGGGATGCGCCACCTCGTTTCAACCCCTTTGCTTCCCTCGGGGTGGGAGAAGGACCCCGCAGACCCCGGTTTTCCTGCACCGTTCCCCCTCTCTCACCCTGCAGCCTGGTCGACTCCTTCCTTCAATCCGGGGGCGGTTGGGAAACCGACAGCTGGAGCCAACCCCGCGCCAGCACCGGTTCGGTGCTGCCATGCCAACCCTGTTGCCATGGCAATGGGCACCCAATGGGCGACCGTCAGGCAAGGCCAAGATGCCCAAAAAAAAGTGATGCAGCCCCCCCCCCCCCCCCTGAAATCGCTGGCCTGAGTCTGGGAGCCGCTGCCAGCTGCTGGTGCTGCCTGTGCCACCCGGGGGGGAACCAGATCAACCCCCCCCAGGGCATACATGGTCCTAACAGGGCAGGAAAACCCCCATGAAACCATCAAGGCAAAAAAAAAAGTGGGGGGAGGATGTACAGACAGCCCCCTCCACAACACCCAATGGTTGTCTTAGAGCCTAATTTAATTAAAATCAATGGATCTTACATAATTCTCAGGGCACTGCACTGCTGGGAGCCACCCCCACCCGGCGCTGGGGAGGGCCCCCCCGGTGTGGGGGTGTCGGGAAGGCAGCAGGGCACAAGGGGACGTGGTACCCAGGGCTGGTTGCCCTCTGGGGCCACTCTCACTGGCCCCCCCCTTTATGTAACTCACCGCAGCCTGATGTTTATACAGCTCCAGATTGAGGACTAGGTGCGTATCAAAACATTTTAAAATAACTCTGCCTTTTGTTAGCACCGCAGCTATCTTTAGAAAGAGATTTTATTTTATTTGAAAGCCCTCTCTGGGAGGTTTCGATGGAATAGATCCTCCACCTGCCAGCGGTTTAAAGGGACACGGGGTATGGTGGAGATCTCCTTTCTTGGCTGGAAATGCTGTATTGATTATTGCTGATCGTTGTGATAAATCCCATCACAACCACCTCCTCATCCTTCTGAGGTTTCCGCAGCTGGAAGTGGTTGTGTTTTATTTAAGGTGTTGCTCGTGACCCACTTGTCCAGTTGCCCCCCTTCCAGTGCCGTGCTGAGCTGGCTCCACAACTCCATCACCTCTGTGTCAGCAGCTGCCCCGCTCATCACGACTGGTAGTTTTCCCAAACATGCTAAAATCAGGAGAAGGATGACCAGTTCTGGTTTTTCTTGGTGAACCCAGGTCACAGTGATGGGCCATCACCTCTGTGTCAGCAGCTGCCCCGCTCATCACGGCTGGTAGCTAAAATCAGGAGAAGGATGACCAGTTCTGCTTTTTCTTGGTGAACCCAGGTCACAGTGATGGGCCACCACCTCTGCAGCCACGGCAGTGGCCCAGGAGACAGCACGCACCCTCCGGTGACCAGTTGTGTCCCCCACTTCAGCTGTGACAGGAGGGGAAGAGGAGCTCTGCGCTCGAGCGGAGTTAGCCTGAGAGGTGCCCCGAGCCAGCCGGGGGCCAGCTCTGCACCTTTGGGGCAACCAAATTATCATGTGTCTCACCAGTTGTCCCAGTAGCAGCCTGATTTCCTTTGTGGCACACTGGGAGAGGGGTCTGAGGCTGCCACCCTCAGCCTTCTCCCATCCTCGAGGGGACCAGCAGCAAGGGAGAGACCGAGCATCCAGCCTGAGGGGTGGCTGAGCAGAGGCTCTGCCCTCCCTTTCTGCTTCTTGCGCCCCGCTTTCGACTTTCCTTCTCTCTCCAGACTCTGATCTCCCCGACACTGAGCTTGTCACCCCTTTCTTCTTCCCCAGGAGACAGGAGCAGTTCCAGACAAACCCCGACAGCTACAATGGGGCTGTGCGAGAGAATTACACCTGGTCCCAAGACTTCAGTGACCTGGAGATCAAAGTGCCTGTGCCCAAGCACATCGTAAAAGGCAAACAGGTAAAGTGGTGTTAACGGTGTGTCTTTCAACATTTCTCTTTTCCTCGGGGTGCTTAGCTTTCCTGGGAAGCTCTGTTTGAAAAGGGAAGGCTCCTTGTCCTTCGTACTCAAGGAGCAGGATGCCTTTTTCTCTGTGTTGGGTGCGTGGCTGGTGGGGACTGATGGTCCCAACCTGGCCACATTCCCACTGTGACTCCAGTGTCCCGTTGCTCCAGCCCCAGCGGGGTTCCCTGGCTCCACGTGGCACTTTCTGGACTTTTTCTCTCCACTTCCACTGACTGCAAACTCTCATGAGGGTTTCTGAGCCTGCTTGGGAATGGATGCTCCTTCCCTGTTGCTCTCTCTGGCTTGGAGTGTCTCCTGCAAGTGGGAGCTGCTGGAACGACTCCTCTGGCACTTGGGAACTGGAGCAGGCACAGCCCGTGTGAGACCTGACCTGCTCTGGGGGGAAGGGAGCTGGCACTGGGGGGCAGGTGAGCCTCTCCCTGACTTCCTTTGTGGGCATGGGGGGGTCTCACCTCCCTCCTTGGCTCAGGGAGAAACTTTTCTTCTCTGCTCCTGGCCACAAGCGGTCACGTTCTTTTTCCTTCGCCACTTCTGTTCTCTCCCAGCGAGGGACTTGAGAGGAGCGTGCCCGTGGCTGGCATTAGTTGGACCCAAAAGTGTGAGTTCACCTGGCTTTCCTGCCCTCCCCGTGGCTGGTTCTGTATTTTTCCATTTGGGAAATCCGTGCTCTCCCACCTCCCGTTCTCCTCTGCTTCCAGGGCGGCTGAAATGAGCACGCTTGGGTTTGTTCACTGGCTCCAGCCTACACAGCTCCTGATTATGCCAGAAGAGTTCTAATTGGCAGCAGCAACCCAGACCGGAGGGGTGAGGGAGCAAACAGCTGCCACGGGGACAGCAGGAGGATCAGGAGATGCATCTCTCCCAGTGGGTCTCTGAAACAAACCCGGGCTGTTTCTTGGAATGATTTGGGGGGCATCCAGACGGATGTTCCATCCCTCTGCATCGTATTGCGGTCACGATGCGGTCCTTGCCCAGGGAAGTGCCCTTTGTGCCAGGGGAGGCACAGGGACAGGGACACAGGGACAACTGTGTCCTCACCAAAAGAAAAAAAGAAGAGCATCAGGCTTTGTCCACCCCATCTTTGCCACCCAGAGGTGTGGGGGTCTTGCAGGTGCCTGAAGGAGCTGGGATGGGACCTTTCCTCAACTCAAGACCGTGTTGTCGCTGCAGAAGAGCCCCTGCCTGGCTGTGGGGTGATTATTGGGGTGATTATTGGGGTGCTCCTTGCCACGCTGTTGCCTGTGGTGTGGCTCTGCCTGCCCTGGACCTGGTTCCTGCCTCCACTGTCCTCTCGGGGCAATCGATTGTTGAGATGGACTTTCCTTATTCTTGTGAGGTGCCTCCTGGTATTTGGTTCTTACATCCCTCCCAGGGCTACTCTTGGCAGCCGAGCGTTCGCTTCGAAATGATTCTTTAAATCCCTTCCAGCCACGGAGGGTTAGAAGCAGATCTGCTGGGTGACAGGCCAAAGCAGGATGGTTCAGAGCCATTTTAAAGCTTGATGGACTTTTGGACGCCTCCTTGATGGGTTTCTGCAAAAGAGCAGCGTTCCCCTACGTTCCACCACACAGCTTTGTCTTTTTAAAAAACGATCAGGCTTTTGGCTTCTCCCTGCCAAGGTGAGATTAAAAATCTCCCCTGTTTGGTCCCCGGGCTCAGAGCGTGCCCGGCTCTAATGCTGCTCAAAATCTTCCTTCTGACACTTTTTTGGATTCAAGCTGTTGCTATGGTACATTTTCACTCGGGCGAGCTTAAGGTTTTCCTTGTATGGAGCTCCAAAAAAGTGTCCTTGGAGCAGGAACGGGCCATGGGGTAGGTGGGAGCATCTTCCTTTGCGGTCTCCACCTCTCTGATCTACTTACAGGCGCAACAGGGGCCCGTGGATCCGAGCTCTTCCCGAGCATTTAAATAGAGATAATGACAACAAGTCTCTCTTTTTTTTTTGCCTGGCTCAGAGGAGATGAGCTAGATTCCTTCAGAGGTTTGTGTTTGCTTGTTTGATTTGCGTGGGCGGGCGGGGGTGTTTTAGTGTGCACAGAAATTACCGTGGTGGAAAGCCACGGCGGAGAGCTGAGATCTGGGTTTCCTTGGGAATGTTGGCGATGCCAGGGGTTTTGGGGGGCAGAGGTGCTCGTGGGGCACGCGTGGTTGGGGGGGGACAAGCAACCTCGGAGCCCCCAGCGTGCCCCTGCTGGTGGCTGTGCTGCCAGGACGGCGTGTTTCCCGGGGAATCCCTCGAGCTGCTCTCGGTGCCCGGTTGTGTCAAACCCTGGTTGTGTCAAACCCTGGTTGTGTCAAACCCCAGTTGTGCCAGCACTGTGTGTGTGTGTGTGTGTGCCTCGAGCGCAGCGTGGTGCCAGGGGGGTGGCAGGGGGGGACAGGAAGGGCAGCTCCCCGCAGAGCCCGGCTGCCCTCCCTGGTGGAACCAGGGTGCCAAGCAGAGGTGGGTTTTCCACCAAAGCCCAAGAAGAAGCTGCTGCCCACGTGCACCAAACCTTGTGTTTTCTGGGCACCATCACACACACGAGTCCTCCTGGACATTTTTCTCTGTGCAAGGGGCGTCAGGGCTCTCCGGCAGGGCGTGCTTTGCTCCTGTCCCCTGTCACCGCTCCCGGTGGGATGCCGTGCCAAGAGGGGCCTCTTTGTTGGCTGGAGGTAGAAGCAGGTGGTGTGGTGGCCTCTCGTGCTGGCTGGTTGCCCAGGGAAGTGGCTGGGATAAGGCTGCCAGGTTTGGATCTCTTCTTCCATTTGGGTTTCTCCGTTCCCTCTCCTAATGCTCTTCTGGTCCCAGAGCCACCTTGAGCATGTTCCTCAGCCACCTTGGAATAAAACCCCTCTCACATTTGACTGTGGATCCTACAGCCACCATGCTGCCTCTGTGCCTTCCATATCTCCAACCTCCCCGTCCCTCCATCCCCTGAAGAGGATACCCCAGAAGATGACTTGAAGGTCACCTTGCTTTCTTCCCTTTGTCCCTTTCTGGGCAGGCCCTGTGCCACACTGGGAGGGTGGCACTAACAGCCCTGTCCTTGCACCCGGGGACTAGGGTGGTCGGTGGTGGCAGAGAGGCCCCAGCCCTGGCTGGAGGAACCTGCTCCATGCTGCAGCCTCTCCGGAGATGTTTCCCATCCAGGAGGAGCTGCTTTGGCAGAGGTTGCCCACAGCCATGTACCGGGTGAAAGTCAGATGTCCTCTCCCATGCAGCAGAGCCAGAGTTCACGTCCCTTCCCTGATCCCCTGTGCCCATGGTTCTGCTGCCAGCCAGAGCATCGGAACTCGGTCCCGGTGTCCCCTGTGCTGGGCCTCTGCTCCTCTCGAAGCCCTGGTAGCTCCCCATCACACCCAGCAGGTCCGGGGGCTTTATCTGGGTGGCACCGATGAGACGCAGGCGCGGTGCCCTCCCCGGCTGGAGCAGCTTTGCCTGTCTCTTGCCTGCGTGGAGCTAGTGAGCTGCTGGAAATCTCCTAGGTAATGGATAATGTAATAACATTTCAAATGAGATCTGCAGAGCGGGAGGAAGATCTGGGGGAACTCTGGGAGAGAATGCAGGCAAATCTCACCGCAGTCTCCTCCTCTCAGGCCAGAGAACGGGGCTGCACCAGGGGCCACAAACCACCCCTTCCTGGCCAGGTTCTCCCTTGGTTCCCCGACCTGACTCGTGCTCTGCTGGTGGCATCTCGGGGCCGAAGGGGAAAGGAGAAGAACATATGGTCTCTCCGGAGACCGAGGTACTGCACGCAGCGCAGCGAAGTCGCAGCCTGCCTCTGTCTCCCCGGGGGAGAACCATGTCACCTCCGCGGCAGGTCGGAGCAGGGTTCCCCATATGGCTGCTGTAGGCGGGAGCTGGCCCCGTTCCTGGGGACGGAGCTGCCTCGTCCCTTGTCCCCAACGCAGGGAGCAGGGCAGCCGTGCTGCGGCGGCTCTCCTGCACGCGGTTCCTCCTCGCACACCCGACAGGAGGCCTGGGCCAGGCCCAACGCTGGCTCTGGTGGCAGAAATGAAGCCAAGGAACATGCTTTTGGTGCGGTACAGAGGGGGGATGAGCTGCTGCAGCCCCTTCCTGGTGGAGAAATCCCCGAATCGCTCTGGCTCAGTAGGGGTGTGCTCAGCTCCCAGGAACAGGCCCCCATTCCCAGCTCATCACAGTGATGGCCAGGCACCCGCTGCGCTCCCAACAGCTTGGTCACAGCAAGTGGGCGTCCAGCCTTTGAGCGCTGTACGGAGGAGGCTTGTGGCATTGCTGGTTTTCTCTGTGGGGAAACTGAGGCACAGGGCGGTCGCAGTGGCAGAACCAACTGCCTCAAATCCTTCCTAGGGCTCCGTCTGCTGGGCCCTGCTGCTTTCTCTTCCCCAGAGAGGTTTCCCTTCCTCTCAGAGCTGTTGCTGTTTGAAATGACAGCAGGATTCCCACCCTCCTGCTACATGCAAGTCTGAAAGCTCTTCTCTCATCCCCAGCGAGTGTACTTGACCCCACACCCCAACTAACACAGCAAGAGAGCAAGGAGGAGCTTCCCTGATTATTTTCTCTCTCTCTCTGTGTCTCCAGGTGTCTGTGGATATCAGCAACAGCACGATTCGTGTGGCTGTGCTGGAGGGGAGCAGCCAACGTGTCCTCATGGAAGGGAAACTCACCCACAAAATCAACACTGAGAGTTCCCTCTGGAGCCTGGAGCCAGGGAAGTGTGTTTTGGTAAGGGTGATCCGCACCGGCCGCGTCTCCGCACCTTGGCTTGCAGCTCTGCTGGGCTTGACCTGGAAAACTGGAGCAACTGGGAGTTTGAGGCAGATCTGGACATGTCCAGCTTTCCCCATCCAAGGTCCAGTTTGCTCTGCCCCTGTCCATGCCCTGTCTCCAGCTCCTCTGGGGTGCTGGCAAAGCAGCACATCCGTCGGGTTGGGCGAGAAAGGTCCTTGTGTTACTGGGAGGTTTCCAGCCTCACAACTGGTTTCTGGTGTGTTCCAGATGTCCAGGCTGAGGGTGTGAGTTGTGCTGTCAAACAGTTGCCAAACTCCCGGGCAAATTTTGAGGCCAGGATTGTGCAGGGAGGGAGTGGGGTTTTGCCACCCGTGGCCATCTTTGTCCTCTACATTTCCAGCTAGGGGCTTTCCCAGAAGGTTCACAGACTCACAGAATCACATGAGGTTGGAAAGAACCTCTGGAGATCATCTAGTCCAACCCCCTGCCAGAGCAGGTCCCACAGGAACGTGGCCAGGCGGGTTTTGAATGTCTCCAGAGAAGGAGACTCCACCACCTCCCTGGGCAGCCTCTGCCAGGGCTCTGCCACCCTCAAAGTAAAGAAGTTCCTCCTCATGTTTAGGTGGAACTTCTTATATTCAAGTTTGTGCCCGTTTGCTCTTGTCCTGTCCCTGGGCACCACTGAAAAAAGACTGGCCCCGTCCTCCTGACACCCTCCCTTGAAGTATTTACAGGCCTTGATCAGATCCCCCCTCAGCCTTCTCTCCTCCAGACTAAAAAGCCCCAAGTCCTTCAGCCTCTCCTCGTAAGGGAGATGCTCCAGGCCCCTCCTCATCTTTGTAGCCCTCTGCTGTCCCCTCTCCAGCAGTTCCCTGTCCTTCTGGAACTGGGGAGCCCAGAACTGGACACAGCACTCCAGGTGGGGCTTCACCAGGGCAGAGCAGAGGGGCAGGAAGGCTACCAGGAGCCCCCCTGGGAGGGGGTGTCACCTGCCCAGCTCTGGCAGCAGTTCCTGACCCTGTCCCTGCAAGGGCTTTGAACCTCGTGCCCGTGTCACGAAGAGTGGCAGCAGAATGGCACCCAAAGCCAAGCCCCCGCAGCGGGAAATCGAGTGGGAATGTGCTTCCAGAGGCAGAAGCGCTGGAGGTGGTGCGTGGGGAGGCTGCGTGGCCACTGCCTGGCCACTGCAGGTCCCTATGGATGTGCCCTGGGATGACAGACCCAAAAGGATGAGGTCCCTGCAAGAGAGAGAGGAGCTTCTCTGACTCTGTCAGGCTGTGGCACGGGTGTGAAAAAGGAGGCGGAGGCATCATTAACCTGCATTTTTTAAAACCTTCTTAAGCTTCTTGAAAATGAGCTGATCTGGGAAGAGAAACAATCCTGGGAAGGAGGAAACCCATTCAAGAGGAGCTGACCCAACGGGTGGTTGCTCCACGGCGTGGATGGGAATCCCTGGTGGGTGTTCCCAGGATCAGCAAGGGAGGCAATGGCTCTTAAATATCCGGTGCCGGAGGAGGACGGGGACGGCACGCGGGTGGGAGCCTCCGGAACGTTTGCGGGCAACGCGGGGAATGGTCCCATCGCCTCCAACCCGGAGCTGGGTCTTGCCTTGAGTTAGCAGGAGCTCAGGGTTGTGAGGATCTCCAGCTGGCTCCCGACATATTGATGGTGGGATGAAATTTCGCTTGGAAGTATGAATTGTAAGGTAACTGGAGCAGAGTGAGTAATTCTCGCCCGAGAGCATCTCCTTTTTCCATGCGTGGAGTAGCCAAAAGTGGTTTGCGGTTCCTCCCCATTCATTCATCAGGAGACACCCCGGGGTGTGATAACGAATTGCTTCCTTTAGAACCTGGGATGGAACAGGAGAAGAGCCCGTTTGGGCTGGGTTGGAGGGCAGTGGGGCACATGGACCTTTTCCGTACCTGAGTTTACGCAGCTCCGAGCGAGCTTCAAACGCGGCGGTCAGGAGCGTCTTCGTCCCATGAGATGTCACAAGGTGCCACCTGGCTCTCCTCCCCGGCACCCACGTGGGGATGGGGATGCAGCTGAAACCCCGCTCACCCGGTGGCAGTGGTGGAGTCGTTGAGGAGATCCTGATGGTTGCCTCGGTTGCTCCTTGTGGCACCTTGGTGGCTCTGCATGTACTCGTGTTTTCGTGGTCTGTGACTTGAATCCCTGTGGGCAGAGCTTGATCCCTGGGCCGGGGAGGTGAAACCTCTTCTGCTTGGTCTTGTACACCTGGAAAAGTCTCAGTTCTGTGCAGAGAGGCTGTTGAGTCCCGTGTGCTCTTGCAGGACAAGTCAAGGATTGTTGAGGTCCCTGCACTACCCGGGCTGCTGTTAGAGCCACCTCTCGTGTCCTCAGTTTCCCTGTCCCCTGGTTGGCTCCCCTCTGGGACAGCCATTCACCGACTGCCTGCCTTGTCCCCCAGCTCCTATCCTAAGAAGGTTAATTTGCCTTATAACCACTCCCAGCTCTGCTTTTCCCCATCCTATCTGGTGTTCTTATCAATTTATCCTCATCACCACCCATCTGCTCACTCTCCAGCAGCTCCAGAGACCGCTCTGCCTTTCCTCTCCCTCTCTGCGAGGTTCTCCTTGCTGGAGCCTGGGCTTGAGCACCAACTTGTTTCCCATCCCATCCTTTGGATCACCAGGGTTTGCACCACGACCTGGCCACAGCAGGAACCTCACAGGTTTCATTTGGAAGGGCAGCACTTTGCAGGTGCCCATGATGCGTGGGGAGGGCTCTTTCTACAGCTCCTCCTGCTCGGGATCATGCCCTGGGATCGTGTCCCGGGATCGTGCCCCGGGATCGTGCCCCGGGATCGTGCCCCTGCCCGCAGCGCCACGCCAAAGCCCCCGATCCCGGGTATAATCCCTGTGCTCTCCCTTTGCTGTCACACCCGCTCGCTTGTCAAAAGTGAGATGAAAATATCTTGGCACGAGCTGTTTTTAGAAATCTCCACTGGGTGTTGTGCACAACGCGTTTTGGGATTATTTTTGTTGTTGAGGATTTTTTTTTTCTTCCCCCCTGTTCCTTCTCTTTTTCTCCTCTTCTC
>JAHREE010091393.1:0-11612 GCA_033628505.1 Tringa tobata | reverse complement strand
ATAAGACTGAGACGTGATACTGATCAGCCCAAAACTTGATGTATTGCTGATAGTGTGTGTCTAGGCACCCACTATTTGCTGGATTGTTTTCTCTCAACCAGAAGAGATTTAGGGATATCATTCCCCTAAATTTTGTTTTTCCCTTGTCATTTTGACTTATTCCTTTCTGTGCTCTCTTTTTTTTTTTTTTTTTCCTGAGATTGCTTTTTCTTCGGCCTGTCATTTCTAATTCTTTGGAGTTACTGGATTACTATGTCTGATGCATGTAATATAGGTACTACGTGTAAATACAGTGAGTTGTGTGCAACAAGGTTCAGCATTGCTTTTATGATAGATAAAATCCCAAAATATTTTCTAAAATAAATCCTGTTACTTAGTTTGCATGAAAGCTGCAAATGTTTGTTAGCAGAGTATTTATTTGCATTACAGTAGTTGCTTACTGTGTTTCATGGGAGATCAGGGTGCTCTTGCTCTAGGTTATACTTAAACATGCAGTCAGAGAAGTTCTGCTCTGATTTGGCCTGGGTGAATCTCTTCGTGTCCGTATTTCAGTGCACAGAGAATCACTGTTTGTTTTGACATTTGCTTTTCTAGATGCAGAAAGCATTTAATGTCGAAAGCAAGCTGGTTTCTTTAGGAAATGTTTCTGTTGTGTAGCCAGCCCAAAAGTCCTTCAGCAGTTAAGGTTGCTATGAAGTCTATCTTAAGAACATGTTGTTTGAGGACTTTGGGTGCTGGCCAGGAGGTAGGAAAGCATTTGAGTTGAATCTTAATCTCCGTATTAATGAGTCTTCTCTGTATTAATGCCTGCAGATCCCTGGGAATTTTACAAACCTCGGGAAAAATGTTGTGACCTCAAGTTTTATTTAGCATTGACAGTTTTAAGGACATTCATATTATTGATAAAATGTAATGATTTTAGGACAGAAATACAGCTACTTTTAGTCAAGTGGATTATTTTCAGTAAGGCACAATCAGCCTGTCTGCATTAGGCCCTAGAGACATCTGTTCGCTTTCACCATTTATCAGTTCTGGGTAGACCTCTCTGAGATGCCTAACTCTCCCTTGACTAGGAAGATAATGTAATCTATCTTTTCTTTTTTTAATTTCACCAGGTCAGGTGCCCCTAGTAAAGACTGTGAATGTCTTTATGACCTTACATATCAGGGAGTCTGTTGGGCTGATTCACCAGCGAGGGAAGCTGAACTTGTTTTCTGTAGAACTGCACCGTTGCTGTTCTGGAACTCAGACTCCATTCTGCAGCAGGCACGGAGAATATCAAAATGAGTTTGTGGCCTTGCAGCGTCTTTCCATGATTCTTGCCTTCAACACTACGTTTTATGCAACATTCTCTAGCTGAAGTTCTCCTGCCACCTATTTCAGGCAGTCAGGTACAGAACGTACCTGTAAGGAACAGGGTTATAAAGCAGGTCCTGCCATTGCAGCTCCAAGTTAAAAAGTCTTCTGGTCATGATGGGGTCAGTGGGGAGCATCTGATGCATTCATGTCATTTTAGAGCAGAGGGAATCTGCTTTCATTGTCACCTGAGCAGTTCCAGGGAGGTAGGTTTCTTCTCTCAAGGGCACCGCTGTCATGTGTCTATTTTGTGATCCAAGCTTAGCTGTTGTTTCTACAGCATCCTGGGTTAGCTGTAGAAATTCACTGTATTTCCAATGTCAGTTGTTTACTTTATATATTACTTCGGGGCAGACACAGTTTTTTGAATGAGTTATATACAAGGCTTTGCCTAATGGGATCATGATCTCGCTTACATGCTCTGGATGGATACTATAATATGATAAATAAAAACATTGGTAATGACTAGCTGATTTCTGCCAGCAAATAAGTACTTACGTGCCTGGCTATTAGGATTTGCAGCTGCTCTGTTTCAGCTGTCAGTGTCAGGGATCGCTTATGAAAATTTACACCTAAATGTTCGTTTCAGTCAGTGATGAGAAAGAATGGCTATAATCATCGTCTGAGAAAACCCAAAGAACTGAGTGGGGAAGCAGTAGCAATTAGCCCATTGCCAGTAGAGCTATCCAGCTGGGGAGGGGTTGTCTTCATGGAAATAGGCAGGAAAATAATCTTAGCATTAGTTTAATGGGTTTGTAGGTTGTTTTGATTCTCTCCTACAAGAGAGTTGCTTGTCTGCAGCTTGTTTGGTTTTTTTTATTGAAAATAATTATGTTCAGTGGGAAAATATGTTCTTGGAATGCAAGGGAAGTGCTGATTTTAAAAAAGGGAGGGAGTCGGGGGGGAAATTGAGCTATGTGGTTGTATTAATCAGTTTGTAACTGCCAAGCAATATGAATAAGCAATGAAGAAATAAATAGAATTTTGGTGTACAATCAGTTTTTATAATCTAATTTCTGTAAAATATTCTCCACCCAGGAGTTTTAGTTGCTATTTTCTGTGAACACATTACTGCACACAAAGGACCTGTTGCTATTTTTCCCCTAAAATACATGCACACTTCTTTTTCTCTAGATTTATTTCTGATTTGCAGATTGGCAAAGTTTTACCCTTCTATCCTGAGATCTTTACAGGGTGCATCAGGTCTCTCGGGGGTGGATCAATACCTGCAAAAAGAAATGCAGAAATGCCTTTGTGTTTTAGGAGGCGAAGTTTGCAATTCCATCAGCAGGTATAATGTGTGCACATTCTTTACCCTTTGCTTTGACCTGCACTGTATGTTCTTCTTGTGGAGGTGAGAACCTGAATACAAAGGTCTGATAATGAAACCTACCACCCACTTTTGGTAAAAGAAGTTTTATGAAGGATTGCATGTTTGAAAGACCATTTGTGGCATCTCCTGATTTTAACTTCATCAGCCTCATGGTCCTACCACTCCACTTTCTACCTCTTCATCTCACCATAGGCAAGAACTTACAGAGGGTTGGTTTACTCTGCTTATTGTTTAGTTTATCTTGCCCTTATTTGTAATTATAATAATTATCCCTATTAAGATCTCACAGACTTTTTTTTTAAGTTCTTGCTCTCAGCATCCTAAGGTAAACCCAGTTTTAAAAGATAACATTTGTTCCGTAAGAACTTTTTAAATTAAAGGAAAAAAAGTTTTATTGCCATATGTTAAATTTTGACCCTAGAAATAGTAAGAATCAGTAGCATAAATTTTATCCTATGTAAAATACATACATTAAAATATGGTTGCTAAATCATACTGGAGGATTTTAAAAATATTTGAAAATGTGCTTATTTATATAGTGAGTCTTTTTTTTGTCACTCTTGTGTGTTTAAGCAATACAACCACCATTATTGAAGGACCTTCAGTAACGTTCTTCTATGTGAATAAGCAAATTCTGTATATTTTGAGCGTTTCCTCTAATCTGCAATATGTAATGATTCTTCCCACTACTTTAAGATAAACGTGTCGTTCTGATTGGAGGTTTTTATTTTCAAGAATCTCATTATTTTTTATTAAATAGTTTAGGTTAACTGGTATTTACTTTTAAAGTCACAAAGCATTATAATTAGGAGGAGTCATCTCTCTAGCTTATATACTCATTAATATTCAATACCACTCATTGCCATCTTCACTGAAGTTTTTTTTTTCCTTTTTGCATTCCCAAGCTAACTTAGTGGTGCAGAAGAATTGTTAGCCTCAACACAATTTGAAAGAAAACTATATATCTATCTATTTGTGTCTTGTGAAATACAGTTATTTCATTTCCTACCTTCTGTACTTAACAATGATACCAGATTTTTTGTTCAATGTATTTGAGTTAGCTTATGTAGAAATCATTAGGTGTATCAATTTGGAAACCTTTGTTTTCACTGGAGAAATACAGAAAACCAGTGACATTCATGGTGTGAGTGTCCACTTTTGAATAATGTAGTAGGTAGTGGGTTACATGGCTGTTTTGGGGAATATTTTCCCTTACTTCACAGCCAGCCAGCTCAAGTTAATAAAATTGCTTTTCTCAAGACTGGTATAGATCATAGCCAATGAAGGGATTTATCTCAATTCATGAACTAGTTGGAAGTCTACATGGTATGTGTTTCTCTTGCACAAAGACTGTGTACCATTGTGGTGAGACTGTTGGTAGTCTGTCAAGGAACCATTACAATTAGGTATTCCTGCAAAGGAACCATTGCAAATTAGTCTATGAAGGAACTGTTACTTGTGGATGGCAACTGCCATTGCCTTCAAAGGTAGGTCAAGATGCATGGGAGAATTTTATGTGAGCTCCTCTGAAACTGTTTATGCAGGCCTTCTGAGGTTTATGTTGGCAGGAGGGCATTGGGGAGCTAGAACAATTAGTCCGCTTACATTTGATGAAGTCACTCCATTGATCAGTGAAGCTGATCAGTGGCATCCCTGGTAGTGAAGAGCCCTTGTAAGGGTTTGCCCTTCTGCTACAAGGCTCATCTCCATGACTGAGGACATACTACAACATCTACTGCTAGATCCCCCTGGAGTGGGAATTTGTTTGAAATAAGTCAAGGATGGGGTGTGGAATTTGCTATACATCTAGTTAGCACACCTGCACCAGATTTGGGATGTTTATTGGTGTACTGTGAAATAAATGCTGAGGTTCTATCTTGTAGTAACACCCTCAGTATGGAAATCTCTAAGGCCTCTCCTGCCTCAGTAGTCAGGTTGATGGGCTCTGAGGTCCTGCAAGCTTCTCTTCTGCATCTTGTTTGCGTGTTGTGAAAAAGCATCTGGACACCAGTATGAGCAGGGAAAGTCTCCCTTGAAGCTACCATTTAAGAAAAAAGTCTTGATTCAGAGCATATGGAGACAAGTCTATTGTGCCAAATCTGGGGTGAACATTAGAGGCTGAGAGAGAAAAGAAATTTGGAGGAAATCAACTGGTATTTGCCAGGCATTACAGGCCCAAGTTGTACCTGTATCTGCTCCTGCAAGCTTCTGTATTTCTTCTGTTTTCTTACTGAATGCACAGGTAAAATAAGAAGGGAAGGAAAAGGTACAAAAAAGAAATGACCACCACCCACAGGAGGAAATTATTAGTGTTATACAAATGTGCCAGAATCTCGAGAACTTGCATTCCCTCCACTGTACATTCAGACTAAATCACTTTAAATTACAATTTCCCTCTAGGTTTTCATATCAGCCCATTTCTGGAGTATCTCAAGTATTTTTTTTCCAGTGGAAGTTGAAAGTTGAATAGCAACTCACAGCTGATCCAATTCTTTAGTTCTGCTTGGTCAATTAATCTAGATTTCCAGTTTTTCTGTTACTCAGAAAAAGGTGTTTGGTGGCTTTTTTTGTGGTGTGTGCCTTAACACCACTGCATCTGTCAGCTGACTTGGATCTTTTGCAGAATATTCCTTCTGCTTACCTTGCAGCATTAAAAGTTTTGAGTGTTGATTTTGAAGGATGAGATCTATATTAAATCAAAGTTGCAGTATATCTGTCTTACTCTGCCAAAGCTCAGACATACTGTGAAACAGGCACACAACATGTGAGAGACTAAAAAGTTATTCATGCAGGAAATCTTAAAGTGCTGTGGGATTCATTCCTTCAATGTAAATAACTCATTCTTTAACCACAGTTTCATTATCCTTAATTTTTTTTCTATGTAAACTTTCAACAATGAGAATGAACTGTTGCCAAAGCTATAGGAACTGTCATTAGCTCTAGGGCTAAATTGAGGGGCAATGGATATGTGGGTGTGAGAGTTTTATTTACTGTGTGTCTCAACTTTATCCCATTTGAAAACTCACTTGCTCTTGTGGAAGATGTACCCAGTGAGATGCGTTGGGTTTCTGCAGCATCTCTAGGGTGCAGCTTCATGCCGAGGGTGGTAGCTGGAGTAGGGTGGAAAAAAGAAAATCAAGGGCAGGTCTTGGCCCACGAAACTGCATCCTGGCAGCCCCTACTCCTTTCAAATTGTGGGAGCTGAGTTAAAGCAACTGATCTTTCATTGTTCAAACACTACCAGTAACTAAGCTGACAAGCAGTTTTAATGATCAAAAGGAAATTAACACCGAGTTATGCTATCCTTCCCATGCACACTGTATATTCGTGTCTTAGGGAATTGCTGTTCCTTACTCTGAATACATCAACATTGATCAAGGCCATGATTCTGCTCTAGGCTTTTTGACAGCAGCTAAAAATGACACCACTTGAAACTAACGCTATGTTGCATGTGTATTAACTTTAACAAAATAATAGAATCATAGAATAGTTTGGGATGGAGGGAACCTTTAAAGGTCATCTAGTCCACCCTCCCCCCCCAGTGTGGAGGGGCAACTTCAACTAGATAGGTTGCTCAGAGCCCCATCCAACCTGATCTTGAATGTTTCCAGGGATGGGGCATGTACCCCTCTCTGGGCATCCTGGGCCAGTGTTTCACCACCCGCACTGTAAAAAATTTCTTACTTATTTCTAGACTGAATCTACCATCTTTTAGTTTAAAAGCATTGCCCCTTCTCCTATTGCAACAGGCCCTTCTAAAAAGTCTGTCCTCATCTTCCTTACAAGCCCCCTCTAAGTACTGAAAGGCCGCAAGAAGGTCTCCCTGGAGCCTTCTCTTCTCCAGGCTGAACAACCCCAACTCTCTCAGTCTATCCTCGTAGCAGAGGTGCTCCAGCCCTCTGATCATTTTTGTGGCCCTCCTCTGGACTTGCTCTATCAGGTCCATGTCTTTTCTGTGCTGAGGGCTCCAGAGCTGGACACAGTACTTCAGCTGGGGTCTCACCCAGAGACCCAAAGCAGAATAGATTGGCAGAATCACCTCCATCAACCTGCTGGCCACAGTAAGTAAGTGTCTGGGTTAACTTAAGCACAATTATGACTGGTTACAGAAGCATGTGTACCAGCACTCAATTTCATTTACAAATGCCTCTCTGCTTTTGGTCTCAGCAAGGACTTTTGCTTTAAATGAGGTATAATCTGACGTGGAAAATAAAGTGCTTGCAAGTAGCATAGCACTTAGTGTAATATTGCAGTTGCTACAGTGAGCTCAATCAGGCAATGAGAAGCAACAAAGACAAGTGGAAATGTTGTAAGTCCAGAATGGCCCGGAGATGTATCTTGTTGGGATTGGGTTCTTCCTCTGTTGTTATCTGTCTCCAGATGCCGTATTCACCTGCCAGCACCAGAGGGAGAATCTTGGCCTCACTGAAGGCAGGGGGAAGTTTGGGGCTTGTGTGGAACAAGGATCTTTATGCGGTGTCTCAGGGTGAAGCATCAGTCACAGACGTGTCCACAGCAGAGCTCAGGTACTCTACTAGGACCACCAGTGCAGCCTTTGGGTCCAGTCCTGGGCAGCAACCAACCTGCCTTGAACACTTTGTGGTTTTGACTGTTGTAGCCAGGTAGTCTCCTGTCCTTGTTTTCAGGCTTTCGCTTCAGGGAAAGTGCTGGCCAGAGCGTGGCTCCTTGATAATCTCAATTTGCTTTAGCAAGCCCACGAAAGCTGCAGCAGCTTGCTCTCACTTAGGCATAAGGAAGCTGAGAAGGCAGGGTTGTGGGCTGGACAAAGTGTGAGACCCTGAATACTCTCCCTGATTTACCCCTCGTGCAGCACTGGGGGAGCTGCATTTCCTCCCCAGAGGTCTGTTTTGCTGACAGCAGAGTGTGTGGCAGAGATCCACAGGTGGAAAAAAAAAAAAGCAATATGCTAAACCTTTGCCCCTTTCCGGACTTGAATCTTAAAACAAAAGCAATCAACCAACCAAAAAAATCCTCCATTTGCATGTAAAAGGGAGTTAGGAAAACAGAATTTCATGTACGTGGCTATAATTTAAAAAGACCTTTGGTAGATGCCTGCTTTCTGTTCAGCCAAAAACACGCTTGCCTTCCTCTGATGTGTTTAAGCTTATGAGCTGAGAATTACCTTGCAAAGTCTCTTTTTGCTTACTTTTTGAAGTCTCCAGCAACGTGCCTCAACAGGGTTAGGAACCCTTACTGTGAAAAATTTGCACAATTCAGAAGGAAGAAAGAGGCCAGAATATTAGGTGCATTTCAGCCTAAAAGCGGTCTTCTGGCAGCAGGAGATGGGACATGATCCTTTTTATTTCACACCTTGGGCAGTGGTTCGCGCTTGCACGAGGGAGCAGAGGATGCAGAAGGCAGCCTGGGTGCCATGGCTGTGTGAGGTGCTGACAGCATATCGCTGCTTGAATTTGGGAGATGAAGTACAAAACCAACCAAGGCTGCAATACTGCAAAGCAAGTCAGGTCTTCGCATTCATGTGACATTTGTTCAACTGTGAAAGGGCACCGCAGGGACATAAGGACGTGGCCTCAGCGCTGCTTGCGGAGTTGGGGGCTGCGTCATGGGTTTGATCAAGTATGAGCAACACATGCATACAATCAGTTTTACAATTTTAAATACTTGACAGCTATTTGAGAGTACAATGAAACCATTATGTAGGCTTCCTATTAGTACATATGTTACTGATTTAAGTAACATTCAGGCTTTAAAAGTTTTTGCTTCTGATGTCAGAATTATCTGTACAACCAAACCATTGTGTGCTGACATATGGACTGGATCATCATTATCACAGTGAGGCTTGGTAAATTCAACTTGATTTCTGTAGATCAGAGAGGAGGTTTTTTTTTTTTCCTTTATTTTGTAAGACTGTAGTTTGGTCACTCTTTTAAAATCTAAATCTCTCAGATTACCAGTGCATTTGTTTTCAGAGCAACCTTTTAAAATAACCATTGTTTCGGTTATTATTTATTTTTGATGTATTGCTACTGAAGATCTATTCAACAGATGCATGTGTGCTTTGAGATACTGTTCAGTGGATTTAGTGTTTTATTTCTAGGTGAATGATTTGAATCCAGCTTCCAAAAGAAACCATGGTTTTCAAGCTGATGAATGTGTTCAGGGTTGTGCTGTTGTAAGTGTTTACTGGGTAGCTTAAGCTCAGTGGAGCTATTCAAGATTTATTGTGGTGAAATCAAGAGCAGGATTTGGCTCTCAAGGTCTGGTCTCGGTCCAGTAAAACTTTGGCTGGAGCAAATCAATCCCTGAAGAACAAGGATGTTGAATTAATGACAGAACACGTTATTTTTTCTCAAACTTGTTATTAGGTGTTGTAAGCCAAACTGTTCCTTGCCCCTGTGCTCTCCCCTCAGTCTGGGGGGGGTGATGACAAGATGGGAGCATCCAATTTCATGGGAAAAAATCCTAAATGGTCGTCCACAAGTGGGGAGGGTGTTGCCAAGACCCTCACAGAAACACAGAGCTGTTTGATGAGTTCCTATCCCTGCAGCAGTGTCTGGAGATAGTTGGAACCCAGGTTTCAAACCCTTCAGTTTATTAATATTACTTAAAAAAAAACAGTTATAAATGCAAGTTTGTGGGTTCAAGGTGAAACTAGGGGAGTCTATGTTGGTTTCTTGGCACTTGTGGGTACTACAACATGATTTGGTATTCAGTGCATGTTCTGCAGGCAAGTGCGTTGGTGTGTGTATGGAGTAATTACTCTGGAGGACACTGATTTGGCAACCTGAGAGGCTGTAATCCTCTGTTTATCACAACCAAAGATAGGACGTACGCATTCCCGCCCTGTGCTCTGTCTCTCGGCTTCAGACCTGACCTGCATGAACCGTAGCAGAAGTGAGCAGGATATATAATTGCTTTGCCTATTAATTCCTTGCCCTTTCTGTAAAGTTCCCAGCTTCCACATCACTCGAGACAGGACACTTGTCCACTGGAATCGAATTATCCATTGTGTATGTTGATGGGAGTTGCATTTCCTCTACAGCATCCTCTGATTCCCTCTATATGCTCTTTGTTGTTTGCACATCAGTGGGGTACTCCTGTCCTGTGTCATACAACCAACTGCTACCACCTTGTACAATGTCTCATCTTTTTCCTATTTCAGCTGTCAAACTTCTCTACCCTACTTTTGGAATAGATGCTATTGTTTTCTGTATGTTTATATCATGCCTAATACAGGAGGGTTCTGGTCTCTGACATATGTCTTATTAATTTTAGTCTCAGTCAATGGCTATTTTGGGGGGAGTTGTTTTGTCACGCTACGTTTATAGTGTATTTTCTCTCCTACTGCCCTGGTAAATTTTTATGAAGAGTTTATTATTATATTAAGATAATTTACCCTGGTAAATTGTTATTAGAGTGCAGACGCCCATTAATTTCATTTCTTCTTAAGAAGTCATGAGATACACCTCCCTGGTTTGGGCTGACCTGACCCTTTGCACTTAACATAAATGAAAACATACCCACGTGCACATTTGCACGCACAGGGCGGTCGTGCGTGCTCACACAACTCTTGGCTTTGCTCTGACCCACTCCAAGGTGGACGTGCCAGATGCAGTGGAGCTGGAGGCACTCCCATCTCTTGCAAGCTCTTAAGTTCTCGCCAGCCAGAATATTTCCAAAGTATTCTTCAGAAATGCAGGTGCATGCAGTTGTCAGGAGCAGCTTGCTTTGAGTTACATTGCTTCTCACCTGACAGCAGCCGTGCTCTCGGGAGCAATTATCGGTGTAGTAATTAATGAGGGAGTTTTCTCTCATGCTGCAGTGTGATTCACGCAGCTTCCAGAAGATTGGTTTATTAGTTACCAAATAAAACATTTGCAGATGTACTTTGCTGTGATAACATCTCTGACTGGAGATGACTCGTTACAGACACAGAAGATCTGCAAGGCCAAAACGTGAATGCACGACCCAGAATTTTAGGCTCCTCTAGCAGCTAGCACCACCCCAGAGTCAGCAAGGGGAACTCTGTTCCTGGCTTTAACTTGCACTGTAGTTCTGCGGTCAGGGCTGGGCAGAGGAAAAAGTGCTTTTGTCTCTTCTCCTCACTGCCGCTTGTCTGCAGTAGCAGGGAAGGAGGGACAGCAGTCACTTGCTCTCCGTGAGAACTGGAGTGCTCTTTTGGGGGGCCAGGGGGTGAAGATAGGGGCTTGCTAGCTCCCTTTCCTGAAACAGAGAGCAAAAGTGGGACAAGTGATACCAAACAGCGCAACAAAGTTTGTGCCTTCTTAGTATCTTGTGTCATGGGTTAAAGGTGAGCTTGGGACAGCCAACTTTAGCCTCCTAAGAAACCAGTTCCCTTTAGCTTTTCTTTTCTGAAGTGTCTGCATAAGCGTTTTTTAAGATCCTGTTATCAAACACTGTGTTGCATTGTGTTCTGCCTTTTGCGAGTACCCAAGACATGGGATATACAACCTAATTCCTTTGTCAGGAATACTAATACTAATAAAGTTTGATTAGTATTAACCTTAAACGTGCTACTCTTGACTTGCACTAAAGTTAGCTGTAGGAAAGTCAGAGCTGCAACTCATGAATGAAACTGGAATGGATTTGAGACGCAATTGGCAGCGTAAATTGTGAAGAGTAAGGAAATTAGGTTTTAGAAGTCGTTTAACTTAGTGTCTTCTGATGGTGTCTGCAGCAGGAGAATGCTTGAAGACTTGTTAGCTAATAATTCATGGTGGGTATGTGTTGTGCGTGACTTAGCAGACGATGTGAGTAGGGACTGTCCCCGTTCATGTGCACTGGGTTTAGCCATAGCCAGCACTGGAACTGAAAACGGTGACACAGAGGGAAATATGACTTAATTCTGACCTTCTTCAAAATGCAAAAGACCTTCAGGTAAAAAGTACAAGACAAAGAAAAAATAAAAATAAAATTTATT
>JAHREE010091321.1:0-11481 GCA_033628505.1 Tringa tobata | reverse complement strand
AATAAAGCCAGAGAGTGTGATTTGGGTTCGTCACTGCCATGAGCAAAGTTCTCTCCTTCCTTTTAGAGCTCAGGCTTGGCAACCCCGTAAAGACCACAGGAGCAGCCTAACGCCACGGCTGGGTAGAGGAATGAGTCCCCTGCAGAGGTGGCTTTTCACATGCCATGGCTATGAGTAGACAGGCTGAGAACATGGCTCAGGATCGAGCAGTGGGGGTAGATCCAAGGTGTCCTGCGGGGAGGTCTCTATGCAGGATGGCTGAGGTGCACCCTGAGGATGGGCTCCTCCAGCTGCTGGTCCTCCGTGGGCAGCCCTCCGGTTGTCACAGCATGGCCACCAGCTCGCTGAATGTCCTGGCCAAAATCCTGCCAAAATCCACCTGCTCTGAAGCTGTGTGGGACAGCTCTGCTGGCATTCTGGCATCCCCCAAAGCCATTGGTGGTGGTGGCAGTGTCCCCCCCGCGGTCCAGACGTTGAACCTCACGCCATTTAAATATGCATCTGGACAGAGACAAAGGAACGTGCGAAGAAAACCCACCCTAAATCAACTCGTCCTTTCTCTGTGGCTAAAGCTCTTCTCCTGCCATTGTGTTGCTGGATTTAATTGCTAGCACATTGCTGCCCGGCGTGGGGAGACGCGTGCGAGATGTGGTCCTGCCGGCTGCGGTCAGGGCTCTGTGGCATCACTGGGGCTTGGAGGTATTTGCAGGGTTCCTGCGTGTCTCCGTGTGTGCCTCCGTGCTCCTTGTGTGTGTGCAATGCATGTGCACACACACACACACACACGTACACGTGTTTCTGCTTTGGTTACTACCATTACGATGTATTTACCACCGCGCATTTCACGAATACGCTATTTATACTCCGACAGAGTGTGTCATGCTTTGCATTAGTCCAGCCAAATTACAACTTCAAAGTTCTCAAATTCGGCGGGGGCTCCCCGTCTCTCCCCGGCGGAGGGGCAGGCGCAGGTCTGAAAGGTTTCTTATTTATTTCGTTCGGTACGAGGCTGAGGAACCGCTTTCCATCTGGAACCATGCGGAATTTTTTTGCATTTGAGATATTTAACCTGACTTTAATTTGAGTCGAAACGTCTGATATTTCTGATAGTAATACCATGCCGTCAGGAGGGGGAGGGGGGGGGGGGGGAAGAACCAAAGGCACCCCCCTTCCCCTCCGCAGAGGCGCTCCAGCCGGTCCCTGTTAAGCGATTCCTGGCATGCGAGCGGGCGGCAGACAGTAATGGAGAGCCTAATCAGATCTGGGGAGCTCCGAAATCGCTGGAGCGGTGGCAGAAGTAAGTGGGTGTCCAGGAGAAACCCAATAGTTCTCAATTCATTTTCCTCCTGGCCACCATCCATCCCGGGGCTGTGCGGTGCCTTCCCCGGCCGGCAGCCCCCTCTCTGTGCCGTTGGAGGGGGGCTGATGTGCCAGCGGGCTCTGCTGGGTGACTGCCGCTGGCAGAGGCTGACAAAGGTTGACAAGTCCTTCTTTTACCCCTTTTTTCTTTTTTCTTCCCGGTTTTTGAAATGCCAGCAAAGTGCTTCTCCAATATATTATTTAAATCAGGAGAAAATGAGGCATTTGCCATTTATAACTCGTTGGCTTCATTAAAAGGCGACTGCATTTGTGCCGTGAACATTATTTACCTCACTGCTCTTTTAAAAATACTGGGCAGAGAGGGACCCAGATCTGAGACACTGCTTAAGGCTGTGCAGGTCTCCCCGGGTGAGTTTTCTTTAATCAAACATCAGGGCAGAAAGAGGAGAGAGCTGCAAAGTCTGTGTTTGGAGGCCACCCCTGGCTGCCCAAGCCCGTGCTGATGCCAGCCCTGCGATGGGGACCATCAGGTCCAGCAGCCACGTGGAGTTGGGTTTCAGCCTTGCAAGGGTTAAACAACAGTAGTCGGGAAAATAATTGCAAAATTAAAGTTCCCCTGCACCCTGGCCCCTTCTTCAAACTTCAATAATGTCTTTTAAGAAAATGTTACTTAAAAGAACATTATATTATTGCAAATCAGATTTCCTGACTCTGGCGCAGACGTTGGGAACAACTCAGTAATTTCACTGCAGATCCTGAGATAAGGAACGACCTTTAACCCGCTGCTCCGCGGCAGGTTTTGGATGTCACAGGTATTAAGGAAATCTCCCTCCCTCCACAGAGGACCCCGACCGATTGGGAATGGGGAGGGAGGCTTGGCCATCCCGGAGCGCGGGATATGGATGGAAAGGAGCCAGAACTGACGTAGTGAACTGGGGGTGATGGAGGAGGTGGGGGGGCATCAGGTCGGGACCAGGCACTCGGTCCAAAGGCTGGAGATGGAGCTGCTGTGGTGGGGAAGAACCTCCAGCCTGCAAAGCAGGAGTTCGTAGAGCTGCTTCCTGGCTCAGGCATTAAAAACTAGCTGGGTTGCTATAATCTGTATTAGATTTAAACTGTGCAATAAATGTTTCAGTTTATTGATGCCAGACTGCAGCCAATTACAGCTGAAGTCACCAATGGATCAGAGCATGATGAGAGACCAAATGGCTCGGGGAGGGAGCCTGGGGGGTGGCAGGGAGCTGGTCAGAGCGCATACCAGCGTCCCAGCTCCCGGGTCATCAAGCCTTTCCTAAGTAGAAATCTTGCCCAGAAAAATAAAGCTGGTGATGATGTTTCAGTCCCATCACACGCTGAAAAGCCCTCAGACCCTTCTGCTGAGTGTATCTGGTCAAGAGGTATTGGAAAGGCAGGGCATGGGGCAGGTGGGACCGTGTCCATCCAAGAAGAACGGTGGCCATGTCCTAAGAAGTGGGTGGCCAGCTGTGTCCCTCTCCCTTGGCTGCACCCAGTGGGGTGGGAGCAGGGTGGGAGAAGCATGCTGGAAGATCTGCATCTCCATCTGGGATCTGCATCTCCATCAGCCGGTCACTTCATCAATTGCGTAGTACCTCCCAGCAATTTGGCTTCGCAAGCACAGACTCCAGAGCACCAGAGTTTCTACTCCTTTCCTGTCCCTTCTTTCCCTTTGTCAGTTGTGCTCTGTTCTGTCCCATCCCTCTTCTGCCGTTGTTTTCGGCTGCTTTCCCCTCTGCCCGGATGGCACTGTCCCTTCGCAACGCTGCCAGGACCTGGGTTCCTCTGGCCAGCAGATGTTCCTGGCAGGTAGGAGGTCTGGGGCTGGTTTGCTGACAAGTCAGGACCACACATCAGGGTTGACTCCTCACCGCCTCCGCTGCGGGAAGGGCAGCCTTTCTGCCATGTGTTGCCTCTGCACTTGCCAAGGACAGCTTGCATTGGCCAAGGGCCTGATGAGCCACCACAGGATTGTGGCCACCCTAAACCCCAGCGAGTTCAGCCCTCAGATGTATTGCTGCTGCAAAAAAAACCCAACCCCAAACCCTGTCTCTCTGCAAAACAAAGACGCAACAGAAGATGAAAGGCCTCGTTGCTGGAGGCAGAGGCAGAGCCTCTCTCCCTGGAGCAGGAGGTTTCCTCCTGGGTGATGCTCAGAAGGGGATGCTCAGAGGTCAGATCCTCTGGTGGGATGCTCAGAGGTCAAAAGTCCAGCGCCCAAAGCAGGGAGCAGCACCACAGACAAACCCTCACCCCTTCCCAGCTCCATAAAAGCCTGAGGTGGTCTACGGATGGCTGTGCAGCAGTGAGTAGTAGGTGTAAGCCCAGAAGAGGAGACCCACGGGGTGAACTCCTCTCTGGCTGGGACTAGTGCCAGGCTCATCACATCCCAGGGGAGTTTTCCCTGCTCCCCACGGTGCTGCACTGCACCTTGAATGCCCAAACACGCTGCTGAGCCTGGCAAGACATCGGCTGGAATAGGAAGTTAGTGTCGAAGCCAGAAGGATGCAAAAAAAAAAAAAAAAGTGCATTTCCAGGGCCCCTGCCATGGGAGGATTAGAGTAAAACCCACAGATTTCTCAATATTTTCCTGACCCAAAGTGCTGAGTTTGTTTTGCCATGATTTATGGGATCCTGTTACTCGCTCTTTGTGAATAGCGAGACAGTCACTGGGGATTTATTAAAACATTCACAAGTCCCAAAACTCTGTCAGATTTTTGCATGAGTAATAATTTGCCTGCAAATTTGGAGGGGAAGGCAAGTTACTTCGCTACTCCTTGTTCATTACCCCGGCTGCCGGGAACGTTCCCCGGCATCCAGGCAGGGAGCTGGCAGGAGGGCACGTGCCTTGGCCGGTCGGCCCTGAGCGAGGAGCCACAGAAAGCCAAAGCCAACACTTTTCAAGCAACCCAGCAGCTGAACGTTGGGTCTGCCAGGAGGAAATCAAGCTCAGGTAACAAACATCTCACGTTCTCCTGATGGGCACCTCGCTCCCCGTTCATCTTCCACGGGTGCCCGGTTCCGTCTAGCATCAGAGCTGACCCACAGCTTATTTTCCATCCCCTTAAGCTCCAAATAAACACCAAGCAGACCTACATTAAAATAACATTAAGAAACAATCCAAACCATGAGGGGAAGGAAATTCCTCCCTTTTTTTTTTTTTTTTTTTTTCCCCTCTATTTTAATTCAGATGGAGCTTTTTTTGGTCTGAGTCCTGGCAAACAAACAGCTGAGATCAGTTCTCAATTAGGTGCTTTTGGCCTCTCCAAGCGATGAGAAATGACCTAGCTGATTTCAGTCATTTCCCCCAGCCCCTTACAGAAAAGCTCTGGCAAACTTGGAGTCTGGGGCTGAGAGCTGATGTGCTGAATTTCTCTTTGCTGCCACTGCTGCCCAGTGCAACGAGGAGCCTGAGCCCCCCTTGTCCCCCAGCTCAGCTCACCAAAACTGAGCGAGTTGGTGATCCAAACTCAGTTTGGATCCAACTCACCAAAACCCTGCCAGGACCCCACCAGCCAAGCTCGATGTGGCCTTGGGGCTGCGTGGGACCAGTATGAACATGAGACACCTCCAAGGAAGGTCCATCAGACGCAGGGAGTCTCTGTCAGCGCTTTGCCCCTCCATCAGCAGCAAACCAGGCCCCTTGTGCAGAGGTATTAATATCAAATAGTCACTTATTGGTTTTAAAGAGACTATTGTGGTTTTCATTTCTCCAGGAAAAAGACACTTAGCATTGTCTTCATGAAATCTCTCCTGGGGCAAAATTAGCATCCTCCAGAGAAGCCCCTCTCTTTGCATTTTGCTTCCTTACTCTCATCCTGTTCCAGGTTGCTAAAGGTGGTTGCTTTTAAATATCTATCAATCACGGAAGCGACCGCCTTCCTGTGATGGTGAGATTGACCCCCATGAGAAGCAAATTGGAAAGTGACTGGAGGAAAAGTGCTTGAGAAGATGCTCGAGAAGCAGCGAGGATGCAGCGGTGGCTTTCGGGGGCGCTGACTCACCGACGGCGTGTAAGAGCTCTTCAAAGGGCTGGAAAAGCTGCCCACAGCAACCGGTCCCCACCGGCCAGCTGTGCCAGGGAATTTTGTAAGCATATCACAAATTCCTATCGGAAAAACCAGGCCAGAGAGAGGCTACAAAACAAATAATCGCTCTCGCTCAAACGGCAGCAGAAGAGGCAGTAAAACGAAATGAAAGCACCGAGCAAAGCTGTTGTGTCTAACAGGAATCCTGACCCCTGATCCCAGCTCCCCTCTTTTATGTTTTTCTGACTTCAGCACTATTGTGGGCAGATGCCTTTGAATATGATTTATTTGTTTGTCTTGGCATCCAAACAAGGAATCCTGAGACCAGAAAAGACGATCAAGAGCCCACTTCCGAGTTCTCCTTCCCTTTCAGCCCGCCTGTACACACACACACATACACACACACACTCTGCCCTGTGTTGCTCTTGCAGGGGCTTTGTTACGCCAGTCAGCGGGGGGAAAGGAGCGTGCAAGAGTTGATCATCTTAAAACAATACACTTTGCTGGCCCGTGGCCCGAAGGGTTGGACTCTATTGCTCCAACTGTGGGGGAAATGGGGCCGGAGGAAAAGCGCCTCCGTCCCAACCCATCAATACCAGCATCACAAGAAGGGCAATGGCGGGGGGGGAATTTGCTGAATTCCTCCCTTAGGATCCCAGGTGGTGCTGTCCATGCACACCCCCTTGCTCTCCAGGGAGCAGGGCTGAAATCAAAACCCCCCCCAGGAGCAAGCGGGACGAGGCGGGCTGCAGGGTTTGGCCCAACGACGCTATCAGAAACGACTCCAACAGCTTTTTGGTGCAGCTCCAAAAGCCTTTGTTTTTTTTTTTTTTTTTTTTCTTTCCCAGCTTTTTTTTTTTTTGCTGTTGGATTGCAGAGGATGATTTAAAGCCAGAGCCAGCTATCTACCAGAATGAAACAGTTTCACAAATTGCAAGGCCAAAGGGACCATTAGATTACGCAGTCCAACCTTCTGTAGAAGACAGGCCAGCTCTACTCTGTCTCATTAGTGCCTTAATGCTCGCTATTGCTGCAACTGCTTCCTTCTGCTGATAGCTTCTTCCTCTCTCCACCCCTCTCCCAGACACCACAGTTCTCACTGTCAGCTGGGGCCAAGACTGAGGAGAAATAAAGTCACTTCGGGCAAAAAAGAAGCTTTCAGCTCAGAGGCGTAACAGCTTCAGGTTCAAGGGGCTCCACTGTGGTTCTTTCTTCTCCCCTACATGTTTTTCTCATGCTCAGTGTGAGGTCCAGGGATGATAGCTGGAGTAAAGATGGGCTCTGTTGGGGATGTCCCTCGGGAATATGTGGGCATGATGTGCTGAATACTGGCAGGAGGTTTATGTCCATTTGGCCCTCTGATTGCAAGGCAGGCTCCTCTTCAACTTTACATCATCCTTCATCTGTATAACGATCTGTGCTGGATCAGCTCTCAGAGGAGGTCATTCCCATTTGGAGAGCATACTTTCTTGTGGGCCCAAGGTCCAGAGGGGACAGGGCAGTGTCCTGCTATTCCTGGTGAGGCTCCAGCTCTGCAGAAACAGCTCTGAGCACAGCACAGAGGTCACCAAATATTCCCCCATCTTCTGGCTTGCAGAAGAGAAAGGATGAAAGCCCATGGAGGTTCTGCAGTGAGAGTTAGGCTGCCTGGCTCCTGCTCTTTGGCTTGTAAACCTCACCATCACCAGCTGATGCTTTCTGGAAGCCATGTCACGTAGTTGGGAAATGTATATTTATTTCTCTTCCTCCCTCCATAGTGTCCCCTCTCAGCTCAGGAACGTGACACTGAATTTTCTGCCTAGAATATGCTGCTCTGTTTGAACAGGTTTTTCTATTCCCCGATCACTCACCATCTCCGGCGGCACGAGATTTATTGACTTTTATTTATTTATTTTGACTTAGTCATTTTTCATGTGGGACAGAGCAATGTGCCGAGTGAAGACGGCCTGGGAAGCCCTCTGCGTGAGTCACGGCCTTAAGCCTTTGAGCTGCCTTGTTTCCTTTGGTTTAATCTCCTGACTGCAGTAAACACATTGGACAAAGCTCTGCTTGTTCAGGGATGGCCAGGGCTGGTGCTTCAGGGGGTCAGATAACGGGGTCCAGCCATGGGTGGGAAGGAGGAGAGCAGAGCGTTTCTGCGTTGGCAGCTCAGGTTCCTCCTCCACCATCTCCGGAGATCGTCACACCCCGGTGATGCTGAGACCCTGCTTCTTTTGCAGCTCTTCTGGCACTGTTGGATGAGCTGAGGCTCGGGACGTCAGGAATTCATGCTCCCAAGCCATGTACCAGGGTGCTCATTCACAGCCCATATGGGAAACATGAATTTTGGCTCCTTGAGCCGCAGTAGCTCTCCCAGTCTGTTCCTCCAGCTCTTAGTCATGCCTCTCCTTTCACGCTCGAGTACCACTGGCAGAGCCTGCTGCTGAAAAGGGGCTGGTGAGCGGCTCGTGATGGGGCTGCGGGGCTCACCGGGGACCACAAGATGTCCCTGTCATTTCTGTTCACTGGAGAGCGGCTAGCTGGTGCACGACAATGGGCTTGGAGCTGAACTGGCATCTCCTGGGTTGTGGGTGTGCAGGGACCATTGCACACCATTGCTCCAGCCCCCGGGTAACGTGTGCCAGCCCTTTGCAAACGCCTCCGGCCAGCGCTTTCCCTCTCCCTTCTGTCAGAGCAGCTGGCCGTGGGGCTCTTCCAAAATGGTTGGCTGCTGGAGAGGAAATCGCGCTGTGGAAGAGCCTCTTCCAGATGTGCACAGCTGTGCACACACCGCTGCTGCTCCTTCCGCGGCGCCGGCCTCGCCGTGTGCCAGGCTGCACGGGGAGACGGGGGGAGCCGGTCGAGGGGACGGAGTCCGCATCCCTCGGGCCATGGTGTCACCTCGTGACACGTGGCGGGGCCGTGGGGACAGGAGCTGCTGCCGGTCGGCGGTGCCTGCCAAAAGGAGGCACGTCCCCAGCACGTCCCCTTGGGCTTTCGCCCTGCCGAGTTCTGACGAAGTCCAGTGAGTGGGACTTCCAGTATTTCCTTTGGCAGAGGAGCCTCCGACCTAATTATCTCACTCTTACATCATTTTTTGTTTGTCTAAGCTAAGATTTCCCTGACTCGTTCTCACCCTAATGCTTCTGGCTTTGCCCCGTGTCTTTGCGTGTGACTCTTCTCCCTCCATCAGACACCTGTAGGTACCAGCAACCCTCCTCTTGCCTCCTCTACCCCCCAGTATGCTCACGAGAGTTAGAGTGTTTGCACCCTTTCTGGATCCCTGACCCTGCGAGGATGATGCTGCCACACTTTTTTTCAAGTCTAATGCTCCAAGCAACCATTGCTACTAATTCCAACACAAACCAAGATTACACCGGGAAGCGGCGCCTTTGCTGGGGACCAGGAGTGTTAACAGGACATATCTGTGGAGGATGGCTCCTCCAGAACACCCCTCCTGGTTGCTTTCATGGCACATCTCTGAGGGCCAGATTCTTCAGGGTGGGGAATCATCTGGATGCCCTTTTTTTTCCCCAGAAAATGCAGCATTCATCTGCAGGTCCCTCCAGACCTCTGCTCTCTCTGAAGCATCTCCCACAGCAGCATTCCAGTGTGGTGGAGAAGGAGCCCGTGCCTGGGACACACTCCTCCTGCCACGCACAGGAACACAGGTTAGATACCCATATTAGAGAATCAAATTATAGTGATTTTTTCCCTCTCCTTGCTTCAAATTTCTCCCAACAGAAAGCTCCCACTGCATAAAGCATTAGTCCCACTAATAAAGCATCAAAGACCTTTCTCATGTCTTCTCCTGGAACTTGGCCAAATGAGAGAGAGAGCAAAACCAGGAGAACAAAGGTGGGGGACCTCCCTGTGAGGATGTTGTACATGGGGATGGGCACGGGTGGGTGCGGAGGAAGGAGACGGTCATCATCCCCTCGTGGAAAACAACCCTGGGAGTAAATTCTGAGCTTCAGCCTGTGCTGAAACGTGGGCTGGAGAAGCGAGGGACCAGGGCATTCCAAGCCACTTCCTTTGGCTTTTCCTCGGCCACAGCTTTGATCTATTTTTACCAAAAACTGATGAAAGGCGGGGAGTCGGGTCGCTGGCCATGCACGGAGCTTGGCGGTGGCCGGGCGAAGGAGGCCAAGAGGAAGCAGGGCTTGGCCAGGCTTCTCCAGCCACCAAAGGCAGCTTGATGCTGGGATGAGACCCCCACCACCATCCCCTCCCTTACCTCTCCTTTTCCCACCCAGGAGGGAGGGAGGGGGCCAGGTGGGGAAGGGGAAGAAGCAGCAAAGAGCTCTAAGTCATCCCCTTGGCCAACCGGAGCCCGTTGCTTCAATGTTGTTTTTTTTTTTTTCTTGTTTTGCTTTTTTTTTTTTGTTTTAATCACATTAGGGAAGGATGCGTTTGTTTTTTCATCTCCGGTTGTTGTGTCCCTCGGGGCCCCCCCTCGCTACAGCTCCTTTGTTTGGGAGCAGAAAATACTTCCACAACCAAAGCCTGGCCGAGAAATCCTGGAACAGGTTGTAAATCTCCGAGGCCGGCCGATTGACACACACCTGCTGGCTGCTGGTATGCAGCTGGGGAGAGGGGGGGAAAGGGGAAACTTGTGATTTTTTTTTTTTTTCCCTTCTTTTTAATAAAACTAGCATGATTCTCATTCAGATTTTCAAAAGAAACCGTGTTATTGCAAACAGGGAGGTAGTGGCAACCGTCGGCAATGGCTTTCCCACCTCTTCAAAGACCAGCAGCCATGGCTGTGTCCCGTTTCCCCCGCTGCGGGCAGGCAGAAAAACACTGGATGGAATAACAGAGATTAGAGGTGATGTCCCCGGTGGGAACTGGGGACACAGGACCAGGAGGGGATGTCCAAGTGGTGGGATCCCCATCCTGGGATGTGAGGAGGAGGAAGCCCACGGGATGCTGCAGGGAGGGGTCAGCCCAGTGTGAGTAGTGGGTCGTTGGATGAGTGGGACCTGGTGAAGATTAACGGGACCAGAGCAGATGAAAATAAACTTTACAGCAGTGGCCTTTCTGTGGAATCGGGCTTTTGGGTTGTTTTTTGGTTGAGTGGTTGTTTGTGACCACCCTAAACAAAAGGAAAATGGTGTTTGTTCTCTTTTTTTAATTGTGTGGGGATAAAACCCTAATACAGCAATAGCAATAGGTTTCAAACAAAAGATTTTTATTTAATTGGCATCTTTCTGCCACAGGAAAGGAAAAGAAATCTGTGCCGAATTGCAGACTCTAATAAAAGCCTCATTTTTGGGAGTGATTCATTAACTTTACTGGGAGCGCGTTTAAAAAATAATTTAAGAAAGAAAAGAAAAAAGGGCCAAGATTTCCTGTGCCTGCCTGTAATATTAAACCTGCTTAAGCTACAAGGAGACGCCTGTGGATGTAATTGCACGTTTCCAAAAGCCTGCGTCCGCACAGCCGGCTCCAAATGGCCTCTGAAGCTGCAGCGGTTTCCCCAGCTGCAGAAGGGGCAGGAAAAGGGGGGAAAAAAAAAAAATTCTGATGGGCAGGCATTTCTGTCCCTTTTTATTTTCCCAGCGTGTGTAAGATGCGGAGTCATTCCTTTGCCCGCCTCTCTCTTTCCTGGATTCAGATTAAAACGAGCAAATGGCCACAAGCCCATATGGTCAGTGGTCCCAGCACATAAGCTGCTTATTCAAGCTGAAGTTGCTTTCCCTCGAGCGCTGCAAACAGGGGCTTCAGCAGTTCAGGGGTTTTCTAGGCATCTCTGGAAAATATTAACGAGGATAAAGCAATTAGGCGATCGGTGATACAATGGTGTTAGGTCTCTGATCCCTGAAATGTGGGACATGGGAAGGGCAGGTGCCAGCCCAGCCCTGTCGGGGGCTCAGTCAGGGCTTTCTGGTGATCTCCTTTCAATGGAGGAGGAATTTTTCAACAAAGTGGGGTTTTTTTATTTTGTTGTTGTTGTTGTTGAAAAATGCTGACGCATGGAAACCAAAACCTTTTGTGGAAACATAATGATTTCAACGAAAATTTAGTTAGTGAGGTTTTTTCCTCGAGTTCGGGACGGGATTTCTCCTCAAAACGAGTGAGAACGACTCCAAAGCCCTGCTCTGCCCAATTCCCCAGCATCTCCAGCTGACGCTGTCAC
>JAHREE010091283.1:0-12012 GCA_033628505.1 Tringa tobata | reverse complement strand
CAGTCCCGGGCGGGCTTCCCCCTGCCCTGCTGGGGGAGCGGGGAGCTCGGTTGCGGCCGGGGAAGAACCGGGGCCGCCTCCCCCCCGGGGGGTCCCTTCCTTCCGGGCCCTGTCGCTGGTCCGCTTGCACTTAAAGTGTTTTATTCCCATTTCGCCCCTTCCCCGCTCTCCCCGGGAGCGGCTGGGGTGCCGGATGTTTTCCTCCCTGCCCTGACACCCGGGGAAGGCCCGAAAGGGGCCGGGGAGGAGGTGAGGGGGGTGAGCCCGGGGATCCCCTCATCGAGCTGGGGGTAACGGGTCGCTTCGGGGCCTGGGCAGAGAGAATTATTTCCTCCTGCTTGTTCCCGTTTTAAGGTGGGCCGTTAGAGCTGAGGTGGGTTTTGCCTTGTCTGAGAGCGGCTGACACCTGGAGCCGGGCGGTGACACATCATGTGCCAGGCGGAATCGGGGTGGCTGAAGGATGCCCCTGGGAGATCACGATAGGCACCGAAGGCCTCAAACTTTTGTAGGCGTGAAAAGCGAAGACGTTAGAATTGTTTCTGAAAACTCCTTCAAGGAAACGTGGTTCCAGCTTCCCAACGGCTGAAACAAACACCCCCCTGCCCCCCCCCAGCCTGCGCCCGCAGCGGGACGGCGAGGACAGCAGGGCTGAGGCTCCCCCCATCCCCTCGGGAGTCGGTGACCATGCGCCGCTAGGAATGGAAAGTCACGAGAGAGACTCGGCCGGTGTCTGTTTTTACCTGGTGGCCTGAAGTCCCAGAGATGACCTAGCACTTAAGAATCAAACTGGGCCAGGTTAAAGGCCAAGTTGACTTGAAAGAACCTGAACGGTGGGACCAGGTCGGAAGCAAAGCAAGTCCCCACCCGAGTGGATCTGGTCAAAGATATATATTCTTTTTAAAAGACATTGTGTTACTGGAGCCAGGCCTGGATCTTTTAGCATCCGATTGAGCTGGAAGCAGCTCGTAGGTTTGTTTTGTTTTTGTTGGTGTTTTAGGGTTTTTTTGGGGGTTTGTTTGTTTGTTTTTTAATTCATGTTTGTACAATCTTCTGGATATTTTTTTTCAAGAAGGAGTAAAAGGGAGTGTTGGAAACTAACAAACAGGATTAAAACCCTGAGCGCTTAAGGAAAACAGGTTAAGGAACTTAATCCAGGATGGATCTGCAGGAGCCCCAGCAGCTGGGCATGTTTGCGGAGAGCGAGCTGATGTCTGTGGGGATGGACACCTTCATCCATCGCATCGACTCCACTGAGGTCATCTACCAGCCGCGGCGGAAAAGGGCCAAGCTCATTGGCAAATACCTGATGGGAGACTTACTGGGAGAAGGGTCTTATGGCAAAGTCAAGGAGATGTTGGACTCTGAAACCCTCTGCCGGAGAGCTGTGAAAATCCTGAAGAAGAAGAAGCTGCGCAGGATTCCCAACGGGGAGGCAAATGTGAAAAAGTGAGTAACTGTTTCCAGGAGCTGGGAACTGAGGGGTTAAACTTTGTCATTGTTTTCCAGCTGAAGTTCTGTGTCATTTGAAGGAACATTGGGGCTTTCTGCTGTGGAAGTGCTCCCGAATCCCTTGGTATTCCGGAATGTCCTTCCAATTGAGCTGCCCAGCTTGGGCTGAGGCTGGAACAGGGAAGGGAGCTCTTGAGGGTGGAGAGGCAGGTCTGTCCCGTAACACATGCCACTTCTTTTAATAGTATTGCTTAAAGAATAAAATAATATGGCTTTAAGAAATTCCTCTTTAAGATTTCACCTTGAGGAGTTAAACTGTGGTCTGTCGGCCAGGAGAGGTGGGAGGCAGCGAAGCGCAGAGTGCGGAAACACACCTTGTGTCCTTGCCTTCTGTGTTATTTGTGTCCCCGTCCAGGGACCTGGAGCTCTTTGGGGGGACAACGGCTGCCCCCTCCCTGTTGTAGGTGCCTGGAACGGGGTCCCATGTATTGTGCACCCCGTGGGTTCGGGAAGTCTTGGGGTTTATTCTTGGTTTCACTTCTGACCAATGAGTTTGGGAAGTAATTCAAGGTTCTTTTCAGTTGATTCCTGAAGCTGTAAAACAGGGACAAGGGTTGTCAACCTTTTTTATTTCAGTGACTCAAGACCTGTGCTTGGGAGCTTTGGAAGTGCCAGTTACATACTGATTAGTCAGGGCCCAGGTAACTAATTAAAATTAACTGTGGGAGAAGCCTGGTGTCAGGCTTGGTCTGTAGGAAACTTTCCCTTTTCCTGGGGCCGTGGAGCTGGCGGTGTTTTCTGCAGCGAGCTGTTGGCCCCGGCCCTGCCAGAGGGGTGTTTATCTGCTGCGGAGGGGAGCTGTCTGCCTCCAAAACAAACTCTTTGCAGGGGTTTATCTCGTAGTGGGAGGGAGAACTTGGGAGGTGTTTGGAAGCCTCTCCAGCCAGGGCGTGCTGAGAGGGGAGCCCAGAGGAGGCTTCTTTCTGTTTCTGGGTTTGGTTTGAGTTTCCGAGCTCAGCTGCGAGATATTTCACACCCTGTCCTGGGGCTGGTGTCAGGGAGCTGTTTGAGTTTGCCCTCAGAGACAGCCTGAGCTACAGAATAGTCACAAATCCTGACTCCGGGACCTCCCTTTTCTCTCCTTTGCTGGCTCAAGTTCAGAATCAGAGTGAACTGTTGGTTAATATGTAATAAAACGTTTCTTGTTTTTCTGGTAAAGGCATGAGTGTCCCTTTCCACCCTTGCCCCTCCTTCGGTTACATCAAGGGCTCCTACTTGAGGAGGAGGTTGTTTCCTCCTCAGTCAAAATTTAAATTTTTCCCCCTCTGAGTGAGGAAGGACTTGCCAGAGTTTCCCGATGTTAGAGCCATGGTAATGGCCCTGCGCCCTGGAGTGAAGTTTTATTCATGCGCGGAGCCTGCGAGTGCCCTGTTTGGTTTCGTTAAGGTTAGTCATTAGAGCAGACCGGCCTCTGCTGGGGATGTTTTTCTGGCTCCGCCACACCTGCTTCAAAACACCGAGGCAGATTTTAGATGTTGTCTTGTAAGGAGGGTGTACTTTAGTTCAAGATCCTATTTTTGTCACCTTGTCCCTTTCTCTTTGCTCCCCCCAGTTCATCTGCTTTATCTGCTTCTTCAGTGGTGAATTTTTTTAAGGCATAATGTGATATTTTGGCAGAAATCTGACCTAATCCAAACCCTTGGGCTCTACTCACTGTGGGATTTGGGGAAAGCTGTCTCCTGTTGGAATAAACCTGTGGTGATGAGATTCATCAGCAAATTCCTCTGGGTGTGTATGGACAGGGGGAGCAAACCATTGCTGTATCTCCAGGTCGCGCGGGAGAGAGCTCTGCAAACCTGTTGGGTTTTAACGTCACGTTGCTTGGCCGGACTCCACCAAAACTGCACTTTCTACGACTGCACTTGAGCAGCTTTGGGTGGTTTATACCCAGGAAACTACTCACGTGTGATGGGACAGCAAATCAGGCTGTGGCCTGAGCCGCGCTGTTGGGTTCCTCTTTCAAGAAAGCTTCTAACAAACGAAGCAACGAGTAAATGTGTAATTCCTGTGCTGACGAGACTTCCCCCCTGCCTGCGGCCTTATCAAGCTGGGGTGTCTGCAGCTCAGCGTGTGAGAGATGACTGCGATTACTTGTCTAATCTCTGTACACAGCCCAGCTTCACTTGGTGCCCCTTGAGATTAAAAACCTCTTCATCTGCCACCAGGACTAGAAACGACACCCCACTTGGTGCTCCCCCCCTTGCCACTGTCCAGGGAGATGGTCAGGAGTGAGACTCTTCTGAATCCCTGGGGAATTGTTTTCTCTGCTGTAGAGTCACCACGTAATGTCTTATCTCTGCTCTCGGGGAGCTAATTTCTTCGCTCAGTGCTGCAAAAGTGTTGAAAGTGCTCTGGCAGAGGCTCTGGGCACCGACACGGCTGTTCAGGCTTGGTTTGAAAGTGCTTATCTCCTGGAAGTGCCCACTATTTCAGTCTCCGAATACCTCGTTGGGCACTTTTCTCTGAAACTGCAGAGGCAATTCCTGCTCCCCTCCCCCTGGAGCGATCTCCAGCACTTCTCACCGGGCAGGAGAAAGCTAGGGATGTGCTGTGGTTGGTCTGACAGGGACGGGATTGAGTTATCACAGTGGGCTCCTGCCTCTGCCGTTAGCACAGGACGCCTCGGCATCGCTGCTGCTGCGGTGATGGGACCTATTGGTAGTGTGTCATCAGAGAAATTCCCTAGAAAACAATTCCTAGACTGCTGGCCCTTGGGTAATTACAGGAGCGAGTAATGATGGCACGGGGAGCGCGGGAGCGATGAGCTGTGGGGATCACACACGGCTGTGCTGTGCTCGGTGCCCTGGGTTCGGGGAGCTCGGAGTGTCGGTGCCGTGTCTTTGTGACTCCCAACATGGTGTCCCCAGCCCCATCTCTTGGTGCGGTGACAGAGTTCCAGGGACGTAGAAGTGATGACTGAAATATGTTTGAGTCTTATAAAATTGAGTGGTTCTCCCCTGCCCTAAAATACTCCAGTTCCATCCCTGAAAAAAGAGCCCTTGAGGGATCTGGGGATCCTGGTGAGGAGGATGCTGAGGCTTTAAACTCGTAGGACACGCGTTTCCCTAAATTGATGCAGAGAATCTTCATTTCCCTTCAGCAGGGCTGGGGGGGCCTCGTCCACCAGGCATTGCTACGGCTAATTGCTGCTTCCAGTCAGTACACAAGCTGAGTTTAGCAGGGTTGCCAAAAAAGATGAAAGAAAATTGGGCAGAGTATTTGTCTGTAGCAGCACAAGTTTAATGAAACTGTGTGCTAATAGCCTCGCATTTTAATTAAGTGCTTGGGACTTCCTGCGCGTATCCCAAGTGCCTTGTACTGTACTTACCACGCTCGGTGAGTGCTTGGATTTGAATATATGCTCATTAGGATTCCTCGGGGGTGTGAAGTGTGTAGTGGGCCTGGACACGGACAGTTTGCTCCTCGGGTCTGCAAGGGAAGAGTCTCACCCCTGGGAGCACGGACCCTTCTGCCAAAGGAAGGACTTGCTGCAGGAAGGACCCCTTGGGAGCCGCGGGGGCTTGAGGCGAGATGGGCTGGAGCTGACTCAGCCCGTTTCCTGGCCCTTCTCAATGGAATGGGAGGTGTAACCGGGTGGCTCTGCCTTTCTTTGCTTGGGTCCGGAGTGAAATGTTAGACGCTGCTCGGGAGAGGAGGGCGGGTGGCTGGGCTGGGGGAAGCTGTCACCTCCTGCAGGGTCCAGGTCCCTGCTGTAGTGCCCACAGCGTCGTTCTGGGTAATGGCTGGGGAAGAACCGTTTGGATACTACAGCTTGGAAGAGGTAGATCAGCTCCGGGTTCATCCACTCGTACCGACGTCGGCCCCTCCCCGTGGCGGGTGCATGTTCAGATGGGTGAGGCTTGGTCTGAAGAAGGAAACAGTGAAATGCTCTCCCCAGTCTCTGACCCGAGACACCGCTCCTGCTCCCAGGAACCAAGAAGGGCAGCTTCTGGTGGGGAGGAAAGGACAGGTTGCATCCTTGCAGGTGGAGGGCGGTATTTCAGGTGAAACAAAACAGGAAAAAGCTGCTCAGGAGCTAGACCTTAACTACATTAATCTGCTTTGTGGCATATACGTGTAATTAAAATTTGCTTTGGCTCTGTAGGATTACAAAATCAATCTAAATAAATACATAAGGTAGTTGTTCGGTTGCATCAAGACCAAATGAATGATTCTGGAGGTCTCTGCAGCAATTAGCGAGGATGGCGTTAGTGGATTCGTGGTGTGTGCCAGAACTGGCATATGGAGCTGTTCTCCCAGCCCTTCGCCATGGCACCAGCCGTGGTGGAGCTGGGCCAGGGCCGGGTGCCCGGCTCCTCAGCCACGTGCCCGATGGAGGGAGCCTGGATGGGCCACGGTTGTGTACTGGAGAGGAGGGGAGAGGATGAGGCTGAAGGCTCTTGCTGTAGACCCCCTGCAACCCTTGCTTCTGGTGGGTGGCGTGGGAAGGACTCGCCATCACGTGTGTCCTAAAAACTCAGGAAAATCCTAAAAACTTAGGAAGTTTTTAGGGGAATGAACCTTTTGACTGCATGGCTCATTTTTATTTGAGCGAGAATGGCTTTGATGAAACTGAGCCTCAAAACCAACTGTAGAAAGACCACTGAACCTTATGGTGAGGATATGCTCTTACTGGCACAGTCCAGGGAAGAACGTGCCAGTCTTCCCAGGCTGTCCTGGGCATCTCCCAGTCATGTAGCCATGGCACAGGGGGGCAGTTCTGCTGGGTGCGGGTCTGAGCAGCACCACCCTCGTTGTTTTCCAGGGCAAGGTCCCTCGCGAGGGGTCAATCTTAATCTGTCAGGATGGGCTTAATGGGTCTGACAGAGAAAGTCCCAGTTAGAAGATCTTTTCTTTCTTTCCTCCCTCCGAGCTGGTTGTACTTTGAATCGGGCCCTGAACTCTGACAGTGCATCCTGTTGCTCACTTGGGGGCTTTCATGTTAAATGTCAGAGGTCGCAAGGAGAGGAGGCGAAGTTGCCGCGGCTGGGAAGGTGTCCTGGAATTCTCAGCAGAATGACCGGGCTGGTGTGGGACAGGCAGGAAGCGAGCAGTGGGCTGGGGGAGGTGTGTGCTTTTTTTGATGTTAATTTTGAAAAAAAGTCAATTTAGGCACCTTCTGAGGAGGTGAGCACCTCTGTTCACTCCCTCGGCGAAGTCTGGAAACCCAACTGGAATGGGAGGTGACTGCTCTGGCTGCCTCTGCTCCTCCGGCGTTCCGGAATGCCAGAGTAGCTAAAAATAGTCATCTTTCCTCTGGGAAATGGGCTGCTTGGCCTCTGCCCTGGAGGTGGGGGCACTTCACTGGCATTTTAGATTGGTTCACAGAGTCCTCCTGGAAACAAAATAATCATTACAGAAATATGAAATATTTATTAGTCTGTTAAAGGTGGAAGGAATTAGTATCTGTGCTTTCAAGCCGTTACAGGGAATGAGCTGTTGAGAGCAGGATTTTAAATGTGTTCCTAATATTGGAAGCTTGCTTTGCCTTCACAGCAGAGTAGTCTTGTTTAAATAAGTGTGTGTGTTCCCTCCCTCTGGCCCGGCTGGGTCCGAGCCCTCAGCTCTGCTCCCTTCATCACGCGGGAACTTCTCAGCCCCGCTCTAATGCTGGCTGCAGTTTCTATGCTAATTTAATCCACTTCAGCCTTTTGGTCATTACTATAATTAGAGCGGCTGCATCACTTTGCAAATCTGTCTGCCATTTAAACTAAACACTCTTCTGAGCTTTGCCTGGTTCTCCGAGGTTTCTCCGTAGCTATCCTAGCTTTTTTAAACCCATATATGAGAAAGGGAGAGTTCCCGGCCTGAGCGTTGGTAGTGGAGTGAAGCTGCTGCTCAGGGATCCTTTAAAGGTCTTTGAAAACCTGCTTGTGTTCCTGCTGCTTGTGAGCCTTTCCGAGGAGCAGTCACAGGCTCCTTAATCAGATGTGAGGCATCAAGGAGCCTTCGTGCTGGCCACAGCTCGTTACTGGAGGCCACCTAATTGTACGGGCGAGGGGTGAGTGGCTCTGGGCTCCCAGTTCCTCATAGCGCTGCTTCCGAGAGACCCGGCTCCTGAAATGTGAGCATGGTGCTTGGAGCAGCTCTTCCAAACGGCCCCAGAGAGGAGCTGGAGGGAGTTTTGAGCAGTTCAGCACAGGAACCAGTAGTAGGAGAAGTGAAGAGCAGTGTCTGCCCCGCCAGAACCACCCTGACCCGACCATCCTGATCCCCCTGTTCCTCCTCCTCCTCCTCCCAGCTGGCATCCTGCGGGGTTTTGCAGTTTAATGCAAAAGATTCTAAAATGTGGTTTGGGGCACAGTACAGAATCCCAAGAGACAAAGATCAAACCAGCTGCTCTGAGATGACATACAGGGGCCATTTTCATAGCTGAGGGGCAATGTCTCCTCATTCGGTTCTGTATCATTTATTCTCCATAAAGAGAGGATTTAGTTCACGTCTCTGAACTGTTCAGCTAGGACTAAAGTTTGGAAGAAATGGAGTTATTAGCTGGAATTCCTGCTTTCAACTTGTTCTTGAGACTTACTGCTGTGATTCTTACATTGGTCACTTCATTTCTGAGTTCTCCTTTCCCGCTGCAGAGCGTCTCCATCCCGGCGGATGCAGGATGAAGGGATGCAGGATGAAGGGATGCAGGATGCACCGGGCTCTCTGCTGGGGAGTTATCTCTTGGGTTTTCTGTCATTTACATGTTCTGTAGAAAATCATGTTCTGCCCCTCTTCAGGTGAATTTCACCTGGTATAATCAAAACTCAATTTAGTTTCACTTGTTGATGTCCTGGGTAGATCAGTCCATTTCTGATGTTCCTGTATTTAAGTTTCAGTGATTTCTCTCAGAGTGGAAGGGCATCACAGCCCTGGCACAGGGTGTTCCTGTGGCCAGTTCCACATCTGGCACAGAGGTAGGTGGCTCCTTGAGGGTAGTTCTCTGCCATTATTTACCAATGGGCTAAAATCCCTGCCCAGAGAAAACCAACTGGCTGCGACGTGTTCGCTGAAAGGTGCTTGTCCCTGGTCCCGGACAGTGGCCAGCAGGTATTCCCATGGTGAAACGTCGGACTAGTGATTGAAGAGCACACAGGTCCTTCTGTCAGACAGAGGGCAGGCGTCCTCTTGGGTGCAGCAGCTGGAACTAATATGGTTTGAAGTGTCTTTAAAATCCATGTGATTTAGAAAACATTAATTTCATTCCATAGTAAGGAAACGGGCTTTTGAAACTTAACTTTTTCCCTTTTCTCTTCCCACAGGGAAATCCAGCTCCTGCGACGATTACGGCACAAAAATGTTATCCAGCTGGTAGATGTGTTATACAATGAAGAGAAGCAGAAAATATATCCTTTTCTCACACAGTTGTTACTAAGGTTTGAATTCCCGTTGCTCTCTGCTATAGCGCTGAATTATTATAGTTCTGCTTTTGTTAAGGCTCTTTTGAATGTTTCTTAAGCTTAAAATTGCTTTCGCTGGTATTAAACATGCTGCATGTCTGGAATACTTTCCACACGAGTACATTTTCTTAAGTATCCCAGCTTCCCAGTTAGGGAATGAAATATTGTCCCCAGGTTAGAGATGTGGGGCTGGGCTGGGGCAGAACTGACCCTCAAACGCTGTGTTTATTGTGTGACCTCCGAGATGGAAAAAGAGCCGGGGATCTGTCATTGGTACCCTCCTGGCCCAGCTGTGGTGTGTCTTAGTGCTTTTTCCCCTGAAGATGGACCTTTTATTGTCTATGCTACGTGAAATCAATTTTTGTAATGCTTTTTCCTTTGAGTCCTTGGCAGTGGTTTAGGTACTTTTTTTCTTTCCCTCAAAAGAAGAAAAAGTGTACTCGTTCACCATCCTCTGGGTGCCTCTGACTCCCCTTCCCTCTGGGGGGTCTGGGCTGTTGCCATTTCTGGGGGCAGTTGCTGTGCTCTGGTTCTCCCTAACAAGATGAAGTCAGCTCCTGAGCCTGCCCGAGCCACCTCTGTCCTGCTGTTTGTTGAAAGTCCCCTGTGATGGTGCTTTCAGTGACATAAAGCATGTAATGGTTAGGAGAGACCGACAGCGTGTCGTTCCTGGGAGACCTCTGGCTTCTTGAGCCGAACTGCTCCCTTCTCGGATCGAAGCTGTGCCTCGGGATCTCAGGGCATTTTCAGACTTTAACAAGTTCTTCCAGCGCCCCGTGTCTGCCGGACAGTGACCACACTAATTACAGCTTAACTTCAAGCAGTAGCTGGGTTTCTAATGAGTCTGCCACACTTGGAGTGCTCTTTGACTCAGACCAGTGTGTGAGTTCATTGAGCTGAGCTGTCGTAGTACGTGTTATAAATGGTTGCTTTATTTTTGACAGTGTTTTCTAAATACTGTCTTCCAATTACAGCACTTCAGCAAATGGGTAATTTAATTGTGTGCTTTAATTAGATCAAATGCTCTGCCACCAAATCATTAGTATAAAAAAGCATGACAACTTTTGCTTGTGTTTTGTAGCCTTAACAGAGCGAAGGGACTGCAATTCAATTACTCTCTATAGAAAGACAGCATTTAATTAATAAGGAGCTGGGCTGCTGGAGGAGAAGTGCAGGGAAACAGAGCCCGAGAGAGACCTCGTGTGTTGGTTCCAGGTGATGACAACCCGAAATGGGCGTTGGGGAACGTGACCTCTCTTAGCCCGGGAGGGTGGTCCTTGCGTTGTTTTCTGAGCGCAGTGGCTGAAAAAGGACAAATTTGGGTTTGGTTCTTTCCCCTTTGAAGTGTGGGTTCACTGTTTCCATCTGCCGGTGTCTGTGCAGCGTGGCCGAGGACGTGGCAGCTGCTTGGTGAGTGGGTCTGGGAACAGCCCCAGCCCCAAAGGAGCTCTCTCTTGGGCTGTAGGTCATTCCCTTGCCCATCACACGTGTAGTCGTGCCCGTGCCTGCACTCGTGCCCTGCAGGAAGCGACACAAGGTGGAAGTTGGGTGGGGTGGAGGGGAGGGATGTCAACTTCCCCATTGCTAATAAAAAAAGAAAGTCCTCATTTCCAGAATGACCGTTGTGGCATTTGAAACTGGGGTTGTAGAAGGAAGGATTCTGTTCCCACCTGAGTTCCTGTTGCTGGTAGAAGGGAAGCACGGGCTGCAGCTGTGTTTGGGCAGGTAGTGCTTTAACAGCTTCCCTGCCAAGTCAGAGCCTGCAATGATTTTCTTTGGGAAAGGGAAAGCCGTGGTGACTGGATTAAAAATACCAACTATGTTTAGTATCTAATGGGCTGCTCCAATGACCTGCCGTGGCTGGGAATGCGGAGCTGGTGATGAATGGAGAGCTAATCCAGGCAGAAAATAACCCCAGTTCAATAAGCAGCGTCCCAGCTGGCACCCTCTCCGACAGCTCCTGTCACCAGTACGTGCTGTGGTGCGTGGGAGCAGAACCCTATTGATCAGAGGAACTGAGAGCCTCCGTTGTCTTGGGGCACCTGTAACAGATCTGCTCCAGCCTGGAAGCTCGTGCTTTCGGCTGGCTGCTCTCCCAGGGATGGAGCAGGCACAAAGGAAGGGGTGAAACCAGCCTGGCAGCCAGTGGCCCAAAATCAGGCTGTGCTTTGCAGATCAAAACGAGAGCTGGGCTTTGCTTCCTGGGAGCAGCCTGTGTGATCACTGTTAGTGTTGCTCTCTTGAAGGCAGGAGAGTTGACATCTTCCACATCCCTGTGATATGAGCAGTTCACAGATTTCTTCCCGAGTAAGAAACGGTAGGAATGAATTTTGGGAGCTCTTCCTGCTATTCTTGTTCCTGCTGATTTCCTGGGTGGCATTGTGCCCATCGTAAAATCTTAGTGTTTTAGCATCCCTCCGAAGGGCGGCTCACGGGGAACGTAGCACGAGTTTAACGAGTTTGCAGAATGTTTTGAACTCCAGGATAGAATGGGCTGCAAAAAGGCAACACCATCTCTTGCACAGCTCCTGCTTAAAGCCCAGGTCATCCCGTTAGCCTCTCTTGCCTCAGGAGTTAAGATGACATCCTGGGACGTAAGCAACTTATTTTAGGCTTAGGTTAAGAAGGCATCTGCCAGGAATAATTAGAGGGACCACAGAAACGTGTTGTGTTGCTGGAAACATGGACTGCCTGACGGCCCTGCTCTTCTCTGCTGGGTCTGGAAGGTGCATTCCCTTGGCAAAGCCAGCAGATGTCTCAGGGTCTGTTCATGGCAGCCCCCTCTGGAGCAGAGTCTGCCTGGAAAAGCCAGGATAGAGGAGGGAAACAGGCAGTTACTGCTTTAGGCTGTTGTGTAGTTTCCATTGTTTGGCCCCAGCGTTAAAGGAGATGAAAACTAGAATATGCTGCAAGGGAACAAATGCTGAAAAGTGCTGCCAGTTCTTGGCATTCTGCTGTAACTTTTTTTATCCGTGTGGTCTCAGAAAAGCTTCCCAGCTCCCTGGGGATTCTTCCTCCTGCTACTGAAATACTGCTGTGGGGACAGGGGTAAGCAGTGGCTGTTAAATAGTGCATACTATTAACATACTATATTGTTTTGGGATCGAAGTTAGGA
>JAHREE010091244.1:0-11358 GCA_033628505.1 Tringa tobata | reverse complement strand
ATCCAGGGCTCAAAAACCTGCTGTGAGCAGCTCTGTGCACAGGCTCACGGCGAGCTGTACCTGGGGACAGGAGCTGCTGAGCTGTCGTTCCCATGGGAGGCTGTGCCCAGCTGCTGGGGACAGCGGGGCTGCAGTGGGCTGGGGACCAGGGGACCACAGAGGATGCCAGGGTGGTGGAGCTTCGCCGGGGGAAGCAGAACATCACCTCGAGAGGAGACAATTGGGGTTGTCCCTCACCAAGGTTAAAGCTGGAGGTTTGCAGGAGAGGGGAAGGTGGGGGCAGGACTGAGGAGCCCACGCTGGGCTGGGGCAGGGGGAGCTGCCCAGGGCCAGCCTAAACAGCCGTGTGCTGAGGACCACGTAGATAAAGGGGACAGACTGGCTTCTGCTCATGGGTGTGCAGTTAGGGGAGTTGAGGCAGGCTGCCTGCCCGCTCCCCAGCTTTCCCTGTTCCAAGGCAGATGGCAGGCCCTGCCAGCACCTCGCTCCGCCGCAGCCCTTGCCCTGCCAGGCTCAGCAGCATCCCAGAGAAGATGCCGCACGGGTTTATTAATTAGCCCATTAAATTATCGCTGAAGCTAATTGAGACCCACACGTTCTCCCTCCAGCTCCCTCCCCACCGGCCGGCAGCAGCTCAGGCGGGAAGACGCGGCGTTACAAAGGATCGGTGGCGTGCAGCTAATTAGCTGCTGTTGGATGCCGTTGGGAGCATCCAACGCCAAGCGTGCCGCCTGTCCGCCGCGCTGCCTGACACAGCCGTCTGCCAGGCTCAGCTCGGTGACGATCATCAGGTTTTAATTAGTCTCCAACACGATTCCTGTCACAAACACTCTGCTGGGGGTTGTTTGTTTTAATTTGATCAGGGACGGGCAAAGAGAGGGGGAAGAAGGAAGGTAATTAAATTTGACTAAAAATCTTGGAATGCCATTAAAGCTGATGTCCTCATTTGCATAATCCGCTACCCGCAGCGCCCAAAAACTTCCACCGGTTTGACTATTTTACCCCCCGAGAAGAGGCGGTCCCCGCCACCCCTAGGTGGCACTGCCCGCCCGCGGAACCTGCGCGGAGCCCCGCGGAGACCGGACGGGCCGGCGGAGGACGGGGACGTGCGGGGGCGAGGGCATCCCGGGTTGTTTTTAACAAGACGAGAGGGGGGAGACGCAGGTGAAGTGGTTAAAACACCAACACCTGGGTTAAGAGGTTAAAACGACAACATCCGGGTGGAGCTTCTTCTGGAGCCCGGGGCTCTCCGAGGATGGATGATGAGGATGGATGATGAGGATGGATGTCGAGGATGGATGTCTGAGCCCTGACCGAGGAGCATGGCAGTGCCAGGTCACGCTGTGGGCAAAGCACCAGGAAAAGAGGCAGAGGAGCAAGGCTCTGTGACTTGCCAGCAAGGCAAACACAGCTGGCTGCGATTCCAGATCCCCGGCCTCGGGAAGGCTGAGGCTCCCAGAGCTGGGGTTTCAGTTCCCAGCACAAGGACAACCAGGCAGCAGGTGGGTATAAAATCGGATCAAGCATTTCTCCCCTCAGCCTGCCCTTTCTGTCGCCTCAAAAAGCTCCCTTTGTCCCTTGGTGCTTCTGTTTCCCTACTGGTGTTTCCCTGTTTAACATGGAGAAAATACTATTCCTAATTTCCCTGCTTGGCTGTCCATAAAGCAATTATCTGATAATTGTTTCTGCTCGTTGGCGAGTTAGTTCTAATGATGTTTGCTAAACATTTGATTATTATTGCAAACACCACTTTTGCATGTGGAGTCAGGGCTGTGATTTCTGGAGATGGTTTCTGGGAGAAGGAGGTTTGAGAGCTAGAATTTGTGATGCTGTTAGGTTTTCTGGTTATATAGTTAAAGAAGTTGAAGTGATAAGCTTTTACTAGGTGACAAACAGGGGTTTGGTGATTGAGAGAGTTAAACAGGAAAAATTGTTAGTGGTTTGGGAAGAAACACAGAGAAGAGGGAATGGGGGTGCTGGGGGAGTAGAGACAAGGAAGGGTGTCTCTTTTCTGTCCCTAGGGTGTGGATTTATAGCTAAGCAAACTCCTCTGGCTGTTTAAAGCAGGACTGTCTGCCCCTATGTCCCCAAACCCATCAGTGGTAGATGCAGGACACAAGCTGGGATGATGCTCCCAAGCCAGTCTTTGCAAGGTCCTGGTGCCCAGAGGGCTGCTGCTCCCCAGCTGAGCTCCTGCCAGCCCCTGCCTGCTGAAGTTGGCAGTTTTGGACATTTCTTGGAACCGATTGATTCACCTCCTACCACAGCTATCCTTTTTCAAGCCCTGGAGACCATTATGCCGTGCTTGAGAAATGCTATTAAAGGCCTTTCTGGATGATTTTCTGTAACTGGAGGGCCTTACACCAAGAGCCCCGGGGCATCAGAGGAGAGGGATCATCCCTACCCCACGCAGAGCTTTCCTACAGAGGATTTGCCCATTGCTCTGGTGTTCTTAAATGAACACAAGCTTTTCTCATGTTGCTCCCTTCTCACCGCAGGAGCCGTGGTGGCAAGAAGAGCCCAGGAGAAATAGCAGAGTGGGTTAGAGTGCAAAATGCTCAGGGATACGCAGAGAAAACTGGAGAAATGCTTCATTTCAGCCTCCAGGTGGGCTCTGGGGGAAGGAGAAAACATTGGTTAGAGGCACGTTGCTACCTGAATGGCATGGGCTCTTATTTGGCTGGGGGGGTAAAGTGAACCCTCACATTGTTTGGCATTGCCCCTTCCCCACAAACTTGTTGGGAATAAAACCTTAGAATGATGGAGGGAGAGAAACTATGTGGAGATGGAGCTCCCATGTGGTGGGAAAGCCGAGGGGTTATCAGTACCAGTCTAGGTGCTGGTGGAGCAGAAAAGGCTCTTGCATTACAAATACAATCCACAAAAGCAAACTAAAAGAGAGACAGAACAGGATGAAGAGATTAAGGTATTACAGGAGCAGTGGAGAGGAAGAAAGTGATGGGGGTGAAACACAGGAGGCTTTTAGCAGTTGAGGACAGTGTGAATGAGCCTGTGCTGGCTGCAGGGGTTGTCAAGGATGGGTTGGGGGGGGCGCCCCGACCACTTTTTGCAGTGTGTTGGAGAATTTAAGGCAGCTGAAATGCCCCCTGCTCCCAGCTGGTCTCCAGAGGCAGCAGCACCCCTCTGGAGAGCACCCGAGGAGGAACTGACACTTCCAGTGACACTGTGGAAGCTGGGCCTCTTCCTCCAGCATGATAGAGCTGCCAGGGCCACTGATAAAGGACGGGGCTCACACCAGCAGCACATTAGGAGCTCATCATCTGACAGTTACAGCAGCACATGTTACCTTTACTAGGTGATGTGGGGTGTTCCTTTCTTTAGAAAAAAAAAAAAGGAATGGATTGCATTTATCATGGGCCCCAGCAAAAATAGGATGTCATAAAAATGAATTGCACTTGCGAGCAGAATAACAACTGTCATAGCTATGGATGTGCCTCAGGAGCTCCCTCAGACTTTATCCTGCTATTTAAAAAAAAAAAACCATGGGACTCATAACACACTGGCTGTCCCTAAAATGAGGGCTGGAGCATCCTCTGAGCACCTTTCCCCAGCCCATGTGCTGTTGCTTTCTCTACTTGCCATGAGGCTGAAGCTTGAAGTATTTGTGCCATGGCTGGAGAAGAATTGACATCAACCAAAAGTCTCTCCTGTTGCTTTTCCCTCCATCCCCTCAATATTCAGCTTATATTGGGGGTTGTTTACCTTCTCTTGTGCATCTCGCTGCTTTCCTTTGATTGCACAGTTCTGGGGCTCCTACTGAGCTGTGATCCCTGCCTTCCTCCAGTGGCATTTTCCCCACGGTGAGCCACCAAAGCACTGGCACCTCCTTGCAATGCTGTAAAACAGCCGTGATCCATACGGGATGATCTGTCCTTAGGCATGCAAAGTTTGGGACTCTCAGGCAGCGCAGGTGTCCAAGGCTGCTCTTTAATACAGTGCTCCTCACAGCCCCAGGAATTTCAACAGAAATCCATAGCTTCACAAGGCAAGTTCAGATCCACAGGGGTAAAATCTACCTAAAAGTGTCTAAAGGACCAGCCAGTAGTGAAATGGAAGTCATGCTGGTTCCCCAATAAAGCCCAGAACTGGCTTAATCCTTGTCCAGATCTGGTGGCCTTCAGGGAACCAGTTCTTCTCCTGGGCCTGAAAATCTGGATTTCTCTGTGGCAGTGGTTTCCAAACATCCTCCTGCAAAGTACTTAGATGCTTAAAGCAATAGAGGGTATGAATCCTAAAAAACAGCACAGCTCAGTATTTATGTCTAAAATGCAACATCAGAACAAGGTGTTGTGATCAAACTTGTCTGCTTTGATGTTGGCAATTTCACATGATTTCAGCATGACGACTGGAAAGCAAAGGCCTTGGCGGCCCAAATACTTGCCTGTGATTTATTCTGCAATGATCTGCAGAAGTGAAAAACATGTAAGTTTGCAGAATATGGAAGAAACTGCAGAGTGTACCAGCTTAAACAGCTTTAGCAATTTGTTCCACTACTTCTCTTCCCAGCCCCTGCACAGCCCAGAGCAGTTACAGGCTGTTCCACCTCTACCCTGGTTGGTCACTGGTGAAACTGGTTCTGTTCCTCTCTCAGCATTTAAACCTTAAATGAGTGGGGTAATTATTTCACTTCAATATTTATAGCTTTGTTGCCTGCAACCATGTTTCTGCCCAGCTCTGGGAGCTGCGAGTGCTGGTCTGAGGGTGGTGGGTTCATGTGCTTCCTCCCAGGCTCTTATGGCCTGAGCATGGCGGATGGTAATGATGGAAAAAAGCTCAGAGAAGATCAGGGGTCAGAGCTGCTTTACAATGCAAATGCTAACTCAAGTAAAGCTAATGTTTCTCTTTCGCTTCAACCACTCATTTCCCTTTATGAAGTCTTTTGGGCATCCAACTTTAATAATGGCTCTGTTTCCTACTTGCCAATCCCCTCTCGGTGGTTGTCCTGCTAAGGTAAGGTTATGTGGGAGGCCATCTCAGTGGCAGTGGAGAGTGATTCCACCAAGGGTTGGAATTTCAGCACGAAGTCCTCCACCTGGCTGCCACCCTTGCTGGCAGGCTCTGGGTGGAGAAGTCCAGCAAGTCCCACCGCATCCCCTCATCTTCACGTGCACAGATGCTGCCTGGCACAGGGTGTCAGGAATCAGCCCAGCATTAAAATGAGAACCTCATGGCAAGAGGCACGTTGGACTACCATACTCTAGCATTTATCCTGTTTCACAGAGCGTGTGTAGACAGCAGCCTTTGCACGGCAAGGAAATGTTCTCCAGTCCTGTTTTGTAGTGGTAATAGCTAAATTTTCCATCAGTGTTGGGGGTTTTCAACCTCAAATGGCTTTGCAGCCCACAGAACGAAATTAGCAGCAGTGAAGCACGACCACATCCGAAGCAGAGCATGGAAACCACAGAGGGAAGAAGTGCTCAGCTGAGATTGCGGAGGAGAACAAGCAGGCAGAGCATTTCTCCCCAGCGGGAGCTGACACCCCGACTAACCTCTTTACACCACCAAGGTTGGAGTTTATTAAAGACCATGAGTCAGCCAAACCTTGGATATGAATCTCATAAGGCAGCAGAGCACTAACATGTCCTTGCTCCTGAGAAAGACTTTGTCTCCTACTTCTTCCAGTTCCCAGGCCCTTCACCTTCCAGCAGGGACCTGTCTGACTTCACTTACCTCCAGGTTTGGGGCAGATTTGTGCAATCTCTTTTTCCAGCGGGATAAAAAGTGATAATAGGCAGGAGAAGTGTGGAAGGAGGTGAAACTCTGTGGGGATTCACACGTGGAGGGCAACAGTGTCCTGCTGCCTCCCCAGCAATGCCAGGACGTGGCTCTGCTGCGGCAGCAGGAAAGTCGGGGTAAGGACAGTGCACGGGAGGTCTGGGTCACGCTGTGGCTTGGGACACTTTCCCTCAGTCCAGATGGATTTCTCTGCAAGTGCCGTGGCGTTGGTATAGTCCTCGTGGTGTTTGCTGGTGTGGTGTTTCTGCCCCTTACCTGTGAAGTAGGGCGGTAGGGAAAAGCGCTTCCAACGTGGAAAGTGGCTTCCCAGGGCAAAACACAAGGTCGGTGCTGACCGTCAGCATCAAGGGGTCTGGGCTTTGCCCCACCAGCTCCTGTGCTGTGAGATGGGACTGGACCTCCCGTCTCTGCAGCTTTGGAGAGAGGGGGCAAAAATCACCCTGGAGCTGTGTGGGAGCAAGAGGCCAAGCCTCAGCGGCAGCACAAGGTTCAACACTGCTGTTTGCAGCAAAACCCTCCCTTCCCAAATGCAGCCCCATCTGTCTCCTCAGGGCTGGCTGGCCCTGCATGTGGTGAGCCCCTTCCCTGGTATCGGTGTCCTCCAAATGCCTTGCCCTCCCCAGCTCTGCAGTGCCTCTGGGGCATTCCTCACAGCCCCCCAGGTCTGGGATAAAGCCAAACCTCTCCAGAAGTCCAACTTCAGCTCCTGGTGGACTTGAGAACTGTTTGCTGGGGACCTCTGTCACTGTCATGGTGTCATCTCTGAGCCTTTCTCCTCTGGACTTTAGCTTCACGACTAAAAAAAGTGGGGGACAGCAATTGCTTCCTGCCCAGCCATGGAAAAAGGAGGTTTAAAGGAGCATTTGTTACTGCTCCTTGGCCCCAGATGCAGAGGGCTGCTGGTGGGAAAGGTTCTGTAATTCCCAGTCACACAGGCAACGATGCCTCAGGATCTGGCTTATGTGGGATGCTCTCCAGTGGCCATGCAGCTTTGTCACTCTAGCAAGGAATGGCAGAAATAGTCTCCTCGCTTGTCCAGGGTGGAACCTCCTGCCCAGTGTATGCACCCACATCCCTTGGCACTTCCAGGAATATCATTCCAGGAATATTCCCAGGGGCTATCGGATGCTGCCTCCATTTTTCCCTGTGCAATTTCATACGAAGTCATTAATTTCTGTTTATCTGATGCAAAGTTGTTTCTGGGAGCTGTTAACCGATCGGTATCAGAGAAGCAGACAAGGCGATGCGTGTGTAGATGGGCTGTCCAGGGGGAAGGTTGTGTACAAATCTGTGAATTGCTAATTATTACTGTGTTTTCTTATAGTTCAGCGGGAAAGGTTTCTCCTGCCCATTTGCTTGCTACTTGGCAGGTTTTCAAACCCGTGACTTTCTTCCTCCCTCTGTCCTCTTCTGCCAGCTCATAAATGAATTTTTTGGAGGAAGGTGTTTTCAAGTTCACTGTCTCTAGCTCCTCTTTGCTGTTAATATGGCTGATCAGGGGATTGAACTTTGCCCAGGTTCTTTTTCTTACCTTTCAAAGCACCGCTTAAAGTTGTTTTTTCTCCAGTTTGCCCTCTTCTCCATCTCCTTTCTGCCTGGAGGGTTAGATCCAAGGACAGAAGAGGAATGCAGAGACCTGCTGAGGTGCTGCCCTGCTGGGAGCTGCAGATGGATAGTCTGGGTTTTAAAATGGGCTGATCCTTTGGGAGTCCTGCTGTCTGCTGGGACCGCTCACTGTCCTATAGGATGTATGGCAAGCCCTCTCCAAGCTGGATGCAGGGAGCCCAGCCCAAGAGGAACCATCCCCATCAAGGGCATGGATGCAGAACTGGCAGGGTAGGGAACGCTGCACAAGTTTGCAGCATTTTCTCTTATTCATAAATGAACCAAAAAATGTCCTGCCACTGGGGTCAGGCAGTAAAGATGCCTGAATTTCCTTCTTGTCCTTGACCCAGGTGACATCTGTGCATCAGGGATGCTGAAATCACTGTGCCTCTTGTTGTGAGTGCTGCACTGGGCTGGCCACACAGGAGGATTTAATCAGGACTGACATGCAGGCTTCCAGCATCTTTCCTGCCCCATCATCCTCGTCTGATTAATCCTTCATGTCTCACCAGCACTGCCCCGTTCCTGCAGATTTTTTGGTCCCTCTGAAGTCAGTTCTGCAGAAGGGCTGTTGGTACTGAGGGCCCATCTCCTCTGAAGATGGGAGCTGAGCCTGGATGGTGAGACTTTGGTGGGAGAGGGAGTGAGGGAGATGCTGGGCAGTACCAGGCATTATACCCACAGACCAGGGATGTTACAAAGGCTGCTCTGAGTTTGGTCTTGAAGATTCAGAGCTTTGCTTGGAACCACCTGTGGTTCAGGCACAACACCGGTGCTGGCTCTGGCGTGCTCAGGTTTGGATGGGAGAGCACCTGCCTGCTCCTTCAGCTGGAGAGTGAGGATGGGCAGAGGGGTGGGAAGAGGCTGCTGACTTAGGGAGAGACAGATCAGCTTCACATCTGCTGCCTCTGCCTCAGCCCTGTCCTCTGGAGGCAATTTCTCCAGCTGATGAGCATATTTCTGTATTCTAACACTGAACCACGGCTGTTCTGCTGAGCTCAGCATCCCGCTTCCCAGGCTGGGAGGGAGGGAGGCAGGCAGTGGCTGTTGTTAGATGGATGAGCACACCCAAGACTAAAACAATTTCACCCAAGCCATCGAGTCCCACAGCAGCCAGGTCGACTGCCATGGCAGAGGCAGAGCAGACCCTGCGGTGCGTTGCGCACGCAGCTGACACCCACCCACCCACTGGTCCATGACGTGCAGCTCCGTGGTCTCAGATGCAGGCAGAGACCCACCTCAAACGGATGGAGGGGAGGGGGGAGGAAAGAAAAAAAAGCACCGAAGAAGTCAGGCCTGAGTGAGAACCGAGGGATTTGGCACGAGGAATTATCCCATTGGAAAACAGTAGAATGGGGAAAAAAGACTGGCTTAATTTGCTCCGAAGTAACGTTATCCAGGGAGATGGAGGGGACAGCTCTGGTGGGACAGGCGTTGTGCCGGAGTGGAGGCTTGCCCGGCAGATGACTGCGAAGAGGTTAGGCTTTTGAAATCCCGGGATATAAATCTCCACCACGGAATTGCACAACTCCTCTCCGAGTCCCTCGGGGGCTCTGTAGCATAATGTATTGCTGGGCTTCACAGCCCAGAGATTTAACGCCTGCGGGGAGGTGTCCAAGGCCCATACGTCATCTGGGTGCTTGGTGGGAGGCGCGTCCCCCTGAGCTGGATGGAGCTTGCTGCCAAAGGGTGGAAATTTTTTGGCCCATTAACAAAGCTCACGTTAAGAAATGCAGGCTTGGTGTAAAGATGCTGACAGCCTGTGGGAGCGTGGGGGAAGGAAGCTGAAAAGGCTCTGAGAGCACAGAAGGTTGGTCAAGGGCCAAAGCAAAGAACAGGCTGTGGAGATATCCCAGAGAGGTGCAAGAACAGCAAGTTGGATGAAGAGCAATGAAATGTGGGGTGTATATAAGAGAAGATGGATGCCCCTTGGCTCCTGCTGGAATTCCTGAGGGGAGGAGGCTCTACTGTTGGGTTGGAAGCAGTACAAGATGCAAAGTGGGATGCCTTTCTGCACCAGCTGGAACCCCACAAGGCTCTTCCTCGCTCCTCTTCCTGATGGAGCATCTCCAGCTTCAGAGCCAGCTTCAGAGCAAGTTTGCTACCCAACTCTCCCCATTTTGCCCAGAAGCCACCCAAAATCCCAGCCCATACCCCTGTGCCACAGGAGATTCCTAAAGGCAGGTTCCTCCTCATTTGCTGCTGGGGGTTAAAATTTCTGAGTCTGTGGTGAACTAGAGCTGAGGTGGGGCTCCTGAAAAGTCTGCAGAAGAAATGTGGTCAGTCCCTGAAACACACTTTAATTTTGGAGCTTTGATTTATATATTATTTTCCTGGCTGCAGGGTTGAAGCCTTTGCAATCGCTGTCATCTGGCACCTTGGCATCCAGCAGCGACTGCCCGTGCTTGAAAGTTAGGGCAGAAAAGTACATTTATCTCCTGACACTGAGCCCCCATCCAGCCCTCGAGACCAAAGCGAGGGCTTTAAACTGCAGCAGCAGAATCGCAAAGCCTCTGCAGAGGGTCTAAGATTTGTACACACACAACTTTCTTCCAACAGCTTCTTTCCTTCTCTGAAAAAATGAAATATTTTGCCTCTCTTCCATCTCCCCTTCCCCCACCAGCATCACCCTATCTGGCGTTTAGCTTCAAAGTGCCCTTAGATCTTAAATAAATTTGATTTAGGGCCACAAATACTTTGTCATGTTCTTTTGGAAGCTGTTCCCTGCTTCCTCGTGCTGTGGCCATGCAGGGCCAGCTCGCAGCTGGAGGGAGGAGGTGGTGGGAGGGAAGTCTGCATTTCTGGGACCCCATTTCCTTCACGGCGGAGGAAAGGGGTGTCAGTACCCATGACAACCAGGAATAGGGATAGAAAGAGTTGTTGGGCTGTTTTAGAAGCATCAACGAGAATTTTGATCAGTTTATTGATCAGCTTTAAATGTATTAGTAGGAACGTGCAGATGAAAGGGGGAATGTGTATGTTGTTGAATCCCACACAGCTCGAGGGGAGGTGGGACAGTAAGTGCTGTGACCTGAGTAAAGATTTGCTTTCCAGCAGCAAGGGAAGGGTTAATATTTTTTTTCAGATTTTCTGGACCAGCAACAAGCCTTTGGAAATGCTGGGGAAAGGCGACTCCGAGGAGACCCATGGACAGCAGAGCTGCGGAAGGGGTTTGCTCTCTGACTGGGACCACCTCTTCTCCCTCCCCAGCTGTGAAAAGCTGATTCCCCTCCCTCCTCCTCCAGGTTTGGGTGAATTTGAGCCTGAGAAGCTGGTCCATCCATGGGACACCCCTCTCCAGTGCTTCCCACCATCCGTGGGGTTTCCATGCAGCACGAGGAGCTGAGCAGCCTGCAAAAGGGGTGGGTGGCTGTGCCACCACTGGTGCCCACCGATGGCACGGCCAGGCTGCCTGGGGACAGTCCCCACAGCAGGAGGAGCTGTGCCCAGGGTGGGCTGCACAGTACCCCTCATCCTCCTCTCTGCTGGTGGGACAGGGGCAGGGTGTGCACGGTGGGGTCTGGGAGGGGTGGGTGAGGCAAAGGGACAGGGTGGGGGTCCCAGACAGCACGAAGATGGGGATGGGGGGACCACAGCATCAATGGGGAGAGCGGGAGGACCCTGCCCCTACCTGCAGCCCACCTGGACCCCAGCCCACCAAGTCTGAGCACCCTGAGGTGTGCTCAGATGAGGGCTCAGGGGTGGTGTCTGCCTTGCTGGGACTGCACTGGGATGGTTGACTGGGGCATGTAGCACAGGGATGGGGCAGAGATCTCTGCTGGGTCATGTCCACCAGGCCACCAGACATGGGTGGGTGCAATAAGGAGGGTAAATCCAGCAGAGGGCCCTCTTGGGGAGGAAGCAGCCCTCCTCCTCCCCTTTTTTGCCTCCTCCTTCTCCTCCTCCTCCTTCTCCTCCCCAGGCTGGCCCTGGGCTCCCTTGGGCCGTGCACCCCAGGGTCCCGGCTGGGCAGGTGGGACAGCACAACCCCACGTT
>JAHREE010091231.1:0-14097 GCA_033628505.1 Tringa tobata | reverse complement strand
ACAGACGACCTGAGTGCTCCTTTCCCTGTCTGTGCCCGCAGGCCAACCTCATCAATGAGCTGTTGGTGGTGTTTGTGTGTGCAACCACCGGCCAGGGTGACCCACCTGACAACATGAAGGTAGGATGTGTTCCTGTCCATGTTAGAAGAATCATAGATTCATAGAATGGTTTGGGCCAGAAGGGACCTCCAAAGGCCATCTAGTCTGACCTCCCCACAGTCAGCAGGGACACCCCCAACTAGACCAGGTTGCCCAGGGCCTTGTCGAGCCTCACCTTGAATATGTCCAGGGAAGGGGCCTCAACCACCTCCCTGGGCAACCTGTTCCAGTGTTCCACCACCTTCATAGTAAAGAACTTGTTCCTAATCTCCAATCTAAATCTGCTCTTCTCCAGCTTAAAGCCATTGCCCCTCGTCCTGTCACTGCAGGCCTTTGTAAACAGACTCTCCCCAGCCTTCCTGTAGCCCCCTCAGGTACTGGAAGGCCGCTATTAGGTCTCCCCGGAGCCTCCTCTTCTCCAGGCTGAACAACCCCAGCTCCCTCAGCCTGTCCTCGTAGCAGAGGTGCTCCAACCCCCTGAGCGTTTTCGTGCCCTCCTCTGGACCCTCTCCATCAGGCCCATGTCCTTCTTATATTGAGGTCTCCAGACCTGCACACAGTGCTCCAGGTGAGGTCTCACCAGAGCAAAGTGGCAGAATCACCTCTCTGGATCTGCTGGCAAGGCATCTCTTGATGCAGCCCAGGATGGGATTGGCCTTCTGGGCTGCAAGTGTCCACTGCCTGCTCATGTCCAGCTTCTCATCCGTCAGCACCCCAAGTCCCTTTCCTCAGGGCTGCAAGGGCAGGAGGGTCCTGATGGGTGGGCGAGGGGGGAGCTAGGGACGGGCAGGAGGGTCCTGATGGGTGGGCGAGGGGGGAGCTAGGGACAGGCAGGCAGGGAAGGCTTCCTTGGCAGCAGCGTGACTCCACGGCTGTGTCCTTTATAGACGTTCTGGCGGTTTCTGTTCCGGAAGAACCTGCCACCTGGTTCCCTCTGCCAACTGGACTATGCTGTGCTGGGCCTCGGTGACTCCTCCTATCCCAAGTAAGTAGCTCTCTGGCTCCTTGCCTGCCTGCAGCAGCAGCTTCTGACAGCTCCAGGTGCAGGCAAGACTGGAGGGGCTGGAGGATGGAGGGGGTAAGGGGAGACAGAGCCTGACTCTAGAGCAGCAGCTCAGATGAAAAGTAATTCCCACCAGCCTTGAAAATCCTTGTCCTACCAGCCCATGTCCCTCCTCACGCTCAGGAATTGGGCTTCTGCCCATTTTTTCCTCCTTGCCTATTCAAGCAGATGCTTTGCTGCAGTGTGTCAGACATTGTTTTTCAGTCAGTTATTACAGCCATTCAGTTCTCTGTCTGAATTGGAGGAAAGCCTGTGCCACAGCAATTTCAGTGGACCAAGCCAACAGGCAGCATGAAGCATAGAGTTTTAGGTGGCAGACAGAGCCGTTAGTCCCAGTTCTCTCCCAAGAGATTGTTCCCATTGTGCTGGAAAGAGCTGTAGTGGGAGGGATGGGAGCGTGCCTGAGCTCCGTGGGGCGGTGAGGGGCTAGAGGGAAAGGAAGTGTTTCTCTGCCAGGAGAACAAGGTGCCCTGAAGGGAAACTTGACCTCCCTGAGTGCTTTCTGGGAAGCTGGGCACAGCCTGTGTCCCAGCAAGTGGCAGCCAGCTGCTTCTCTGAGTTCTCCCAGGAGGGAGGCTCAGGCTGGGCAGGGCATGGGGCCAGGTCGTTCCTGCTGGCTCTATCTGGACCTGCCTCTGTGCTGCTCCAGCATTGCCGTGGCAGCCTGGGCTGGCTCCTGTAGCCAGCTCCTGCTGTCCTGGAGCAGCCCTGCCCTCTACAGCTGCAGTTATTCTCTGCTCAGGTTTAATTTTGTTGCGAAGAAGCTGCACAAACGGGTGCTACAGCTTGGGGGCAACCCTCTGCTGCCAGTGGCGTTGGGAGACGACCAGCATGACTTGGGGTAAGAGCCCAGTGGAAGGGTTTAGGGGGGAGCCCTGGAGTGCACTACAGTTTGATGGCAGAGCTGTGTATGCTTTACCCCAGCCCTGGGGACAGCAGCCGCCTGTCCAGCAGCAACCACCGTGGGTCTGCTCCTGCACCCCAGATGTGACCAGCAGCCTCCTGCTGCTCTCTGTAAATGTGCTCATAACTCTTCTGTGCCAGCACCTGGGTCACTTGCTTCTCCAGGGTGTCCCACAACCCCCAGCATATGCCACCGTCTCCTGGCTCTGTCCCAGTTGTGTTATGCTCAGGGGACAGCTGTGTCACACAGCTGCATAACTGCAGGTGTTACAGCAGCCTGAGCATGTGGCTTGGGGGGTCGGTGACTGCCACTGACTGGGCTCGGGGGGTTGGTTGTTCTCTTCAGCCATCAGTGGTTGTGCCCTGGAGGTGGGTGAGTGCTAAGAGTGGCCGAGACATGTTTCCACACCTGAAGCTGGAAGGGAACGACTGCCTGCACCATGGAGGGGGAGCTGAGGTAGTTTTCCAGGGGCGGCTCAGCATTGTCTGGGTGCACGGTAGCAGCACTGGAGCATGGGGGGGATGATGCAGGAGTCACAGATTTGCTGAAGCCCGAATCTTCCCCCTTGCAGGCCAGATGCAGTGATTGATCCATGGCTCCTGGCCTTATGGCACAAGATCCTCGCCTTGTATCCTCTCCCTCCTGGTCTTGAGATCATCAGTCCAGATGTACGGTGAGTGCAGAGGGTAGGCAGGGACTGCTGGAGCTGATGCTGTGAGATGCCATGCTTCCTTGGCAGTTCTCCAGGTTGGAGCTATGCCCTGCTTTGACCAGGAAGCCTCCCCACACAGCTTCTGTATCCCTTGGACTTTGGTCACAGATGGCCCATCTCTCTCTGGATGGGGTGTCCCCTTGTCGTCTGGGTGCATGCGTCACTGCCCCGGCAGGGTTCTGCCCCTCTTGTTGTCCTGATGTCCCTCTGCTCTTGGCAGACCTGCCAAGCTTGTGGGCCAAGCCAGCCTCCCTCTACCTGTTCGGCAGCCTTTGGGATCTCCTCCTGACAGTCCACGTTCTATTCCTATACCACAGGCCAGCTCTAGGGGACAGGGACAACGGGTCGTGGGTACAGAGGGAAACTTCAGGCCTCTCCGTGCCTCAAGCCTCTAACACTACAGCAGCAGAGGAGCTGTGACATGAAGGTAACCACCCTGCATTTCTCTTCTCCCCACAGCCTGCCCCCAAAATACACCCTGCACTACCTGGATGAGGACTCCCCAGACTTCAATGGTGGCCCACTCCAGCCGACAGCGCCCAGGGCTGTGCCCTCTGAGCTGCATCCCTTCGCTGCCCAGATGGTGTCCAATCAGCGGGTCACAGCAGAATCCCATTTCCAGGATGTCCGGCTCATTGAGTTCGATGTCACGGGCTCAGGGATCACGTAAGCATTTTCCTGACTCCCCTGAGCCCTGCTGTGTGGAATCGCGTGTCCCGTAGCCTGCCTTCCTCTTCCACTCCCCTTATTCTGTGATATCTGAGGTGGTGGCCTCACGGACGTGCTCCTTGCTGCGCTGTCCCCCTCCATGACAAAGGCAGGGGTGTGTGGCAGCGTGGGTCCTGCCTGTGGACCAGCCTTCTTTGCCTTAGAGAGCACAACATTAGTGACATTGGAAATGTGGCAGAGCTGTGGGCTCTCCTGTGGTGCGGGGGCTGGTGGGGATAGTGGTGCTGTGCTGTCCCCTGTCCCTGCCCTGTGGCTGCGCTCGGCAGGTCCCGCTGCATCCGCAGGTTCAGTGCAGGAGACGTGGTGATGGTCCAGCCCCAGAACTGCCCCGAAGACGTGGAGCAGTTCTGCCAGCTCCTGTGCCTGGATCCAGACAGACGCTTTGTGCTGAAGCCCACAGAGCCTGGTAGGTCCTGCCTTTTCCCTCCCTGCCAAGACCGGGCAACTCCCTGAGCTCTGGCCTAGCCTGGAGCTCTGCTTTTCCTTTGCTTTAGACCTGGGAGCTGGGAGTGGCTGATGGATACAGGACCTCAGCCTGTCTCACAGTGTGGGAACTCTCCTTCCCTCCCAGCGCTCTGTGTGTCTGGATCCCTCATTAGGGCCGGTGCCAATGGGAGGAACCCAACGGAGTCCAATCTGTACCCATGTCTTTGCAGCCCCCAGCCCAGAGCATGGAGGATCCTGCAGCCCCCAGCCCAGCCCAAGTCCCCAGTGGGGTTGTTCACACCACTGCCCCATCCAGTTCACACCACTGTCCAGCGGGATCTGGACAGGCTGGAGAGCTGGGCAAGGAAGAACCTCATGAGGTTCAACAGGGAAAAGTGTAGGGTCCTGCACCTGGGAAAGAAGAATGTTAGGCATCAATACAGGTTGGGCATGGACCTGCTGGGGACAAGCTCCGAAGAAAAGGATCTGGGGGTCCTGGTGGACAATAAAATGACAATGAGCAAACAGTGTGCTCTTGTAGCCAGGAGGGCCAACGGAATCCTGGGCTGCATAGGGAAGAGTGTGGCCAGCAGGTCAAGGGAGGTCATTCTCCCCCTCTGCTCTGCGCTGGTGAGGCCACAACTGGAGTACTGTGTCCAGTTCTGGGCTCCCCAGTTCAAGAGGGATAGGGAACTACTGGAAAGAGTCCAGCGTAGGGCTCCAAAGATGATTCAAGGACTGGAGCATCTCCCTTATGAGGAGAGGCTGAGAGAGCTGGGACTCTTTAGTCTGGAGAAGAGAAGGCTGAGGGGAGACCTTATTAATACCTATAAGTATCTCAAGGGCGGACTGAAGGAGGAGGGAACCAGACTCTTTTCAGTAGTTGCCAGTGAGAGGACAAGGGGTAATGGGCACAAGTTGGAACATAAGGGGTTCCACTTGAATATGAGGAGGAACTTTTTCACAGTGAGGGTGACGGAGCCCTGGAACAGGCTGCCCAGGGAGGTCGTGGAGTCCCCTTCTTTGGAGATTTTCAAGACCCGCCTGGATGCAGTCCTGAGTGGCATGATCTGACATGCTCTGGGTGGTCCTGCTTCGGCAGGGGAGTTGGACTAGATGATCTCTATGGTCCCTTCCAACTCTAAAAATTCAGTGAAATTCAGTGAAATGCAGTGAAATCCTAGGGCGTGCCATAGCTGCAGGGGCAGCAGGCGGGTGGTGCTCAGGTGTCCTGCCCCGGTGCTGGCACTGAGCTCTCCCGCTGCTCGGCCTTGCAGGTACGTCCCTTCCTGCCCTCTTGCCGCAGCCCTGCACTATCCGGTACCTGGTCACCCACTACCTGGACATCTCCTGTGTGCCACGGCGCTCCTTCTTCGAGCTCTTGTCCTACTTCTCTACGAACGAGCTGGAGCGGGAAAAGCTGCAGGAGTTCAGCTCTGCACAGGGCCAGGAAGAGCTGTACAGCTACTGCAACCGGCCCCGCAGGACCACTCTGGAGGTAGGGCTGGGGGAACGTGGCAAACCTGCTCCGTGAGGGCTGTGCCAAGTCATAAAGCACCCAAGCAGATGATAAGCCATAATTTCTTGGCTGGGGAATTTCATCTACTTCACACACTTTCTGAGGTGCCCTTGGGTTTCTGCTGGTGGTTAAGACCTGCTCCAAACGCTTTCAGTTCTCTGTGGTGGTCCCTGTGCTGCGACCTGGGAGGAAGGTGGGATGGGGCAGTTGGTGCCTTTGGGTAAGGCCAGCGTGGCACAGCAATGTGGCACAGTCTGTGGCACCCCGAGGAGCGGGCAGGCTGCCCTCTGGGGTGCCCTAGGTCTCACCCTCCCTTGGCTCTGCAGGCCCTCTGGGATTTCCCTCACACCACGTGTGCCGTTCCGCCCGACTACCTGCTGGACCTCATCCCTCGCATCAGACCCCGTGCCTTCTCCATTGCCTCCTCCCTGCTGGTGAGAGCTCAGCCCTTTTCGACCTCATGTCAGGCTATGAGCAGAAGGTCAGGCGGGGCCAGGGCTGACCGTTGGTGCCGTGCATGCCATGGATGTTCAGGCTGCGCTCCCGAGCCCTCTGAGCACCCACAGCGCATCTGAACCCCAGCTCTGCTGTGGGCACGTGGCGAGCTGACACGCTGGATGCCAGCCTTCATATTAGGGCACTTGCCCTCCTGCAGCCCTGCAAGTGCTGGGGTCTGGTGTCCTTGTCGTGGAGAGCAGTGGGCTGCAGGGACCAGGAGCTTCCCTGGGTGGCGTGGCCATGGGAAGGGGGAGTGCTGCTTCCTGCCGCTGCCGGGAGGTGGCAGTGGGACCTGGCCCGGGTGGCTTGGCAGATGTCAGCCCATGCAGGGGTGGTGTTTGCCCTCCATGGGGACCTCAAGGGCCGGACAGTCTCTGTTACTGTTGCCAGATGTGCAGAGCATTCCCACAGCTGTTAGTCTCTGGAAAAAACATTGGAAAGATTTTGGGCAAGGGTATGCTCCATTCTGTGTCCGAGTGGCTGTTTCAGGCTGGGACAAGTGTTGCAGTCGCCCTGGCAGGAGCTGGGCACAGGCTTTGTCACTGGAGGAGGCGCTGGACTCTTCCTGCAGAGCTATGCTCGGTGTCTTCTAATGTCTCATGGCTCTTGTCTGGACACAGGCTCACCCTGACCGGATCCAGATCCTCATGGCAGTAGTGCAGTACAAGACGCGGCTCAGCAAACCCCGCCGTGGTCTCTGCTCTACCTGGTTGGCTTCTCTCAACCCAGAGCAAGGTAATTGCTTGGACTCTGTGAGAACCCCATGTGCTTGCCACAGCACATAGAGCTGATGCCATGGGACCACAGTGGAGCTGTGTGTGTCCTGGCCACACGCTGGAGCTGCTTGGACCCTGGGTGGAGCACCACCACCGTGGGGAGTGGGGAGCTGAAGCACACTGGCTTGGCAGGATGCCAAGAGTAGTCGTCCTTCCTCGCTGCTCCCATCCTCTTCAGAGCATGGTGTGGTCCTTCAGCTTGCCCTGAGCACCCTGAGCTCCTGGTTTTCTCCCAGCTGCTTAACACTCCTGCTCCCAGCACCAACATGCCTTGCTGACCACTCCTGGTGTCCTGGAGCTGGTAGTGCTCTGATAGCTAGAAACCTCCAGCCCCATAGCACCAGCTCTGGGAAGGATTATCCTTCCTTTGAGCACATTTGTCCTGTTCTGTGAAGCCTGTGCATTGCTGCTCATCTGCTCTAACCACAAAACCCCTCTGTCTGAGCCTCCAAGCAAATGCGACAGGCTTACTGGGTCTCGCTGCTGCAGGATGATAGAGAATTCCTCTGTGTGACTCCAGGGCAAGATGGTGTCTTCTCTGAGTACCCAGATCAGGATCTGCTTGCCTCCACCACTGACTTCCCTAGCACTGGCTGTGTGAGGAGCAGGCTGTCCCACAACCCATGTGTTGTGGGGCTCTTGCCTTGCTCTGGGGTTCACTCAGGTGCTTGCAGAGACCATGCTGAGATGGCTGAAGTGCTTTTCATACACATATAGTGTCCCTGTGACAGTAGGGGTGCCTTGGTGCCGGGGTTGTGGTAAGCCAGGTGCTGTCTGTATCTTTGGAGCATCCCGGAAGAGCTGGGTGCCTGGCTGGCCCTCTGCAGGGTGTGACTGGTGCAGTGGTGGTGGGGTGATGCCAGTCTGTTTGTTTTGCAGGTGATGTCAGGGTGCCTCTTTGGGTGAAGAAAGGAGGAATGAAGTTCCCAGCTGACCCTGACACCCCTGTGATCATGATTGGCCCTGGCACAGGGGTGGCACCTTTCCGAGCAGCGATACAGGAGCGGGTGGCACAAGGACATAGAGGTGAGAGATGGTCCTGGGAGGGACACGGGGTGTCCCTTGCTGTAGACAGGTCTGCATTCAGCAGGAGGGACTTGGGCTCCTGAGGGTTTGGACAGGCCAAGGCTTTCCTGTGTGTGAGTGGGAGCAAGCTGGGCTCCGGGGCAGGTGAGGACCAGAGCCCAGTGTGTGTAACCTGCATGATTATGCACAGGCTGTGCTGCAGGGCTGCTCCCTGGGTCAGGGCAGGGCTCTGCAGAGGCTCTTTCTTGGCTTTCGGTGAGTGGAGGTGGGTTGTTGAACCCATCTTCTGCTGCATAAGGAGTTGTGCCTCTGCCCGTGACCCATCCTCATTCCCCTGGCTCAGCTCTGGGTCTCAACAGGAAGCTGAGGCTGGTGGAGGGGAACAGGCAGCCCTGGAGGGCTCTTCTTGCCCTACCTGCCCCTCCTCCTGCTTTCCCAGCCCACAGGGGCCTCTGGTTTGCCACAAGCCACCTGGCTTAATGGTCATACGGTTCCTGAGTCTTCCTGGCTCTTCCAGGTCAGGGCTGTCAGCCAGACCTGGCAAAGAGGTGACAGCCTTAGAGGCACTGATGGTCCCCAGCATTCACAGGATGTTTGGTCCATCCAGCACAGCCCTTCTGGTCTGCTCTCTGCAGGGAACTGCTTGTTCTTTGGCTGCCGCCAGAAATCCAAGGACTTCTACTGCCAGGCAGAGTGGGAAGAGCTGGTGACAAAGGGCTTCCTGACACTCTTCACGGCCTTCTCCAGGGACCAGGTTAGTTTCCAGTGGAGGAGGGTGGATACAGAAGCATCTCAGGCAGCACTGATGAGACTCTGCCAGTGTTTCTGGTCCCTGTACCTGTTGGTATGGCCTGCGGAGGGCCTGGTGGGGAGGCACCGTGGTCATCTCACTCCCACACCACCTCGATGCTGGCCAGGATCTGGCACTGGCGCTGCAGTGCTGCTGCCCAGCCAGGACGTGTCTGCCTCAGGTGCTTGGACAGGGCTGTTCTCAGATAAGGCATTAGCCAGCTTTGTTTGGCTGGAGCACGTGAGTGATAAAAGGCTCCCAAGCCTCTTGGGGTGGGGGAGCCACCAGGCAATAACCTTTCTTGGTTGAGTGTCACCGTCCCCACTGTGTCCCTCTGATCACTGGCTGAAGCTGAGGAGCTTGGCCTCTGTGCCAGCTCTTCCTGAGCCTCAGCCTGCACGGGGGAAGTTCCCTGGAGGTACGAGCACCCCCACAACTCAGCCCCTCTCTTTGCTCCCTTATTTCCCAGACAGTGTCTTTGGTGGGCAGCTCTCAGCCCCTCTCTGGGCTGCAGGGCTTTTTACGTGGCCAGAGAGGTTCCATGAGCTGGGACTCTGTTTCACTGCCTTCCCCTGTCCCTTGATGGCACTAAAAGCTCAGCCTGCCTTTGAAGTAGAGAGATCTGATAAAAAGGGTCAGTGAGAATGGGTATTTCTAGGTAGCTCAGCTGCCCTGGTCCTTTTCTCCTGGCAGTGTGCATGCATTGACATGAAGCCAGCATCTTTTATCCAGTCACTTGTAAGGCATGAGTTGAATGCCTCTCTGAAGGCTTTCCAAGTCTTTGATGAACAGGAGCAGTGCTGCAGAGGTTCACTGGATGACCAGCCTGCCTTTTTTCTGGTGGCTCACACAGCAAAGGGGGGACCTGCTGCTCCTCAAATCTGGAGAGCGGCCCCAGAGCCTCCTCCTGCCCTCGCAGACTCTGGAGGGATGGGACTTGCTTCAGGGCATCCCTCCTGGTCTCTTCTCTGCCTGCTTTGTGGGGTGAAGCAGTTTGTCCTAAGGGTCTTCTGCCACCAAATCCTTGCAGTGCCGCAACAGGGAGGCGAGTAGGAGCGCAGCCAGGTGGGATGTGCCACACTGGGCCATTGTACCTGTGGCTCTAGGAGGTACCACAGCCATTAACTCATCATAAAGTTTGTTTTCAAAGAATCTGCAGAAGCTGGGATGTTCCACAGCTGAGCAGGATTTCCCTCTTTGCTCTGTAAGGTCCCCTTTGTGGTGACCTTCTGTCACATCACGTCTGCCCCATGGTGCAGACTGATTGATCCCAGCCTAATGCGCCTCTCGCTAATTCTCAGCAGGATGCCCTGGGGTTTAGCTGAGACGTCGTGACCCGAGTTTGTCACTGGGGCACTCTGGTTTCTAAGTAGCTGCAGGTCCTTAAACGACCTGCTTGGAGCCCTAACCTCGTCCGCAGAGCCTCTGTCAGCACTTAGCTGATTAATGTTAATGATGGTGAATCTGAGCGACCAGCTGGCTGTGTTGGTGCCTGTGAAGGGCTTGCTCACCTCCTGTGTGGATGGCAGCCAGGTTGGGGCAGTGGAGCTGTGCCCGGGGGTGACCTGACTCTCCAGGGTGCTACAACCGGTGGAGCCACATGGGACCTGCTGCCCCACGGTGACTAGGTCTCCTGACAGCCGGGGCTGGGGGCTGTTCCCAGGTGACTAGCTCTCCTGACAGCCGGGGCTGGGGGCTGTTCCCATGCACACCTCCCAACTGTGGCACGCAGGGAGCCTGAGATGCAGCAGCGAGAGCCTCGCTGCCTTTGGGGCTGGATGGGAGAGAGGAGGATGGACGTGGGGTGGAGGCTGCGCCCGCGGCTCAGCTCCACGCTGTGCAGAGCCAGGCGTGGTGGAACACGCGGCAGAGGGCCTGGCCTCCATCACACTGTCACCTTTGTCAGGGAGGAGAAGCTGTCTGGGCCCACGGTGAATTCAGGCACGTTGGCAATGGCGTTCCTCTTGGGCAGGAGCCAGAGCCGTAGGCAGTGAAGTCTTGTGGATTAACCCTTTGGGGACTCTCCTCGGTTGGGCTGTGCTGCGAAAAAAGCCAGTTGTATCCAGTCCCTGGTGGGACCAAGGCTGTCTCTCCAAGATTCCTGCTCTTCTAAACTCTTTCTGGCCTCCAGCAGGTGACAGGGCTGGGACCAGCAGGCAAGGGTGTGGGGAAGGGTCTCTGCCCTGCGGGAGTCCTGGCACGGGTGTCACCGAGCCTCCTCTTCCCACGCTGGGAGAGCAGAGAGGAAACACTCACAGGGACTCCTCACCTCATGACCCTGGCTGTTCACCAGAGCTGGAGCAGGCAGGGGGCAGCCAAAGGATTTGGGGGCACATTCCCTACTGAAGCTTCTGCTGCTGCACCCATCTCCCTCCGACCCATCCCAAGGGCACTGACATGAGGTGTGGGGATCCCCTTCTCTGTAGAGTTGATCCAACTGAGCCCCCTGCTCTGGGGAGGGCTGTGCTGCCCCAGACTCTTGCAAAGACCTCCTGAGATGGTCCCCAGGTGCTGGGCACGTGGCTGGGGCTGCTGCCTGGGCTGGAGGGCTCAGTTTCATGTTTCCCTGCAGGAGGAGAAGGTTTATGTTCAGCACCGCATCCAGGAGAACCGAAGGCTGGTGTGGGAGCTGCTGAGCAGCAGGAATGCTCACATCTACCTGGCTGGGTGAGTGAGGGGTCTCTGCACCAGGAGTGGGGGAGTGGGGCTGCACGTCACACCATATTCTATCAAGGCATCTACATTCCCTCAGGTCAGCCTCCAGAGGAGCACACCCTGCACCCTGGCAGGTCTCTGGGGGCTGCACTGACCACCACAGAAGGACCTGCTCGTTCCTTCTCTCCGTATGTCCTGCTCCACAAGCCCTGGGCTGAGAGGGCTGTTTCTCACCTACACTGCCCTCGGGTGAGGAGGGGCAGAGCTGGCACTGTGGAGAAGGTGCTCCAGCTGACCCTGTGTGCCCAGTCCTCCAACTGCCGGCGCCTGTGACCAGCATCACCTGAAAGCGGGCAACCTGGCCTCTGACCCATGGCAAATGCATACATGGGAGAGTCCTGGCCTCTCTTCACACCCTTTGGAGCTTGGTGAGACCAGAGAAAAAGGGGTATGCGATTTCTGTAGCTGCTCAGATGGGCAGAAGGCTTTTAAAGCACAGTACAGGAGCATTCCACTGGTGCTGAGGCTCATGAAAAATAGCTTTTGGGACCCTTGGCACATTCTGGCTGGCTCTTCACACTTCACACTGCTTTCCTGGGGTGGGGATGAGCCACATTGCGCCGTAGCCCGCCTCCATTGACAGCACAAGGTGGCTGTTTGCCTTAGGCTGACAAGAAATCTCAAACCATTGGCCAAAAGTTCGGTCTGGCCTTTGGAGGCTGAACATCTGCAGCTCCGTTCATGGCTCTGTGGCTGCTTTCCTGGGCAAAGCCCTTAACCTGCCTGCCCTTGTCGCTGCCTGTATGGCAGGGAGGAGGCTGCTCATCCGCTGCCCGGGGGTGAGCGTTGTGAAATGCTTTTGGGCCCCTGGAGCTGCTGAGAGGCTGGCAATAGTCTTTGTTGTGCACCCCGTGACCTGGAAAGCGCTGTGCAAACCTGTGCCGTGCTGTTCACACGAGCAACAATTGCAGGAGGCTCTTTCCTGCCTGTCCTGCACGAGAGCAGGAACTTCCCCGGTGCCTCGGAGGGCAAGACTGGCCTCACCACATTCCTGGGAGAAGGAGATTTTTGTTTACGGTCCAGGAAGCAGAGGCCAGGCCGCCCACCGCCTTGTTCATTGTTGCAGCAGCGCTGCTGCCCAGCCCGGTGTGCCTCACTGCATCATGGGGCTTTCTGGAGTACTTACCCCAAACTGATGATTTCTACCCACAAATCTGGGGTGTAGGTTTGGTTTCCTCCATCAAACTGCAGTTGGGACTTGGGGTTGTGCCTCCCTCCACAGCCCAAATGCTGACACCGTTGGGCAGCTGTTGGGTGACCGTTAGGCATGGGGTCCTGATGGCTCTGTCCTCTCCTCTTTCCATCCTCTTTGCTAGTTCCTGGTGCTGATGGAGACACCCTGGGGGCTGCCAAAAAAGGATCAGTGTTTTGGAAAGAGCAAGGCTTGCACAGCTCTCCCCATTGCAGGAGTTTGGGTTGGCCATGAGGGTGGTGTTTTGGACATGGGGATTGCTCCAAGACCCATCTCGCTGGGGTCTTGGTCCCTGGCACAGGGTGTCCCTCAGTCCTGATCAGGCAGGTGGGATCTGAGCACCTCATCCTCCTTGTACAAGTGGCAACTGTCCTGTCTGCAATGGACACTTGCCCACCCCTCCTGAACAGCCCACACCTCGTGTAAAGACACCCGTGGTCACAGTGGCCCTCCTGGCCCGCAGTGGGGGAGCCAAATGGGAAGGTGCAGGTGATGTAGCCTCAAAATGGCCCCCTTTTTTTTTTCTTTTTTTCCCCTAAAAATTGTATTCACAGTTTCAGCCATGCTGGGAGAAAGATGGGGGAAGCGAATCTGGGGCTGCGTGTCCCTGAGCAGCAGCTCTGGGCCGTGTACAGTGTGTCTGGCTTCCCGGGCCCTTGCTGGCTGGGGCAGGCTCTGGGGAGCCAGGGCTCTATCTCCTCTCTGATTGTGCCCAGCTTATCTCACCCGGGCCCATAAGGGTTGAAAATGTCTTTCTTTTTCTGCAAAAAATAGATATCTGACATGTTTTCCATCACAAGCCCAGCTACATTATCTTGTACTTGCATATCAGTGCCTGACTCAGAGACGATATGACTCTTCCAAAAAAAGAAGACCTCCTTTCTGTGTATTTTGGGATGTTAATCAGCTTCAAGTGCAAGTCAGAATTCTGCCTTGTTCTTGGGAAACAGCAAGGACGTTGCCAGATGCTTGTGCCAATTGGAGCAGCCTGGGAAATTTTTTATTAGTTGGTTTTTGGTTTTTTTTTCCTGTTGCACAGTCAGTTCATCAAATGAAACTCTCTCCAGGAAAAAAGTCTGAATTTCTTATTTCCCATAAGAAGTAACTGCGCTTGGAAGCGTTGAATCCTGTCTACACGGGAGCTCGTGTTTTCTTCACCATTTCTCTTTATTTTGAGGTTTCAGCCGGCTTTGGTTACAAATGTCACCATCAAAACAATCATTTCAGGTTTCTTGAAAGGAGGCAGCAGAGGGACGGAAGCAGCTGCTCCTTCACAGCAGTGGCCTTACCCAGCCCAGGATCAGACATGTTTTCCAGCGAACGTTTCCCCTGAGATGAAAGGACAGTTTCCTGCCCTCCTGCCGATAAATTATGACTCGTGCATATTATATTCCCCGTGTCCCTTTAATGAGGGCGATGGGAAACGGAGCAATCCAGGGGCTGGAGTTAAGGCTGCTGAGCTGTGATGCTCCTTCGCCGGGGACTGGGTACCGAGGCCAGGTCTTTGCCTGGAAATGCCAGCGCTGGGAAGCCCTGCGTGGCTAACGGCACTGCTCTCCAGGGAGTGGTAGGAGCTGCCTCTCCAAGCCTGTCATTTATCCTGCTCCAGGCAGGCTGTGGTGCAGGGTGAGGCAGGTTCCCACCGCCC
>JAHREE010091228.1:0-12341 GCA_033628505.1 Tringa tobata | reverse complement strand
CTGTGAAAATGACAGGGAATGACCAAACCTCAGAGCCTTTCGCAGCAGAAGCTGTTCTCTGGCCACCTGTACTTCTGTGCCACACACCAAGGGGAGTCCCCGCAGACACTGCTGCAGTGCCCACCTCCAGACAGATTCCAGGTCAAGGCAGTTTCCATCGCCCAGCTACAGAAAGTCCCAGTGCTGTAGGACTGGGGAAACCCCCTGCCCCAGCCCACAATATCTCATTGGTGTCCATAACCTGCAGCCCCAAGGAGATCAGACCCCAAACCACATCTCAGCAACCTGGGACAAGGTGCAACAGCCTCGCAGAGGATGGGCTTCACCCCAGCTCACTCGTGTTATCCAACTTGTGCTCTGAAAATCAGCTCTCCCCCACCCTTGTCCTTCCTTTGTCCCCTGTCCCCACTGATCCTGTTCCCAAAGCAGTTGAGGAAACACAACGCAGGAGCCCGAGTGTGGTCACCAACAGAAACCAGCTGGAGATGCTGCGGGGAGCTCACTTTGGGGTGGAGAAAGGCAGGTGTTGAGCTCTCAAGCTGAGCACCAATCCAGGCAGGAAACACTTGAAAACAGGTTGAAGAGACAGTTCTGGAAAGAGTAAAACACAGCTCCAGCGCTCAGCAAACCACCGCTCCCCAAAGGCACCGAGGCTCAGGGAGCTCAGCGCGAGAACTGAAGCACCAAGACAGCTCTAACCAATGGTGGCACAAACCCCTCAAAGACTGGTGTCAAAGTACCACCAAGGTCAGCTGAAATTAAATCAGAGCCCTCTTGCAAGAACCAGCAGCCCACAGGGAGGGCAGAGCTGGGCTCCAGTCGCTCTGGTGGGACACCAGTACCTCCAGTACCTCCTCTCCTACCACACCGGAACCAACACCAGGAGAAATCAGAAGTTTTTCCATTTTTTTTAAGCCAGCTACAGCAGTTGCGGGCAATATTCCAGCCACATCTAATCACGTTTTAACACTTAATAACCTATTTTCCGCCGCTAATCCCCTGCAGCAGCAAACTGCACCAGCGGGATGTACGTCGCCGCCGAAACCAGAGCGGGGCACGGCCGCTGCCAAATCCCTCCCCAGCCTCGCCGCAAGCACCACCATTAAAGGCTTGGGTGCCTTTTCAGGATGAGCCCCTGCCCCAAGAGAGCTCGAAAGAAGGATGCTTGGGGAATTAACAACAAAAAAAAAATAAAAGGAAAAAAAACAAACATTTTCAATTCTAAAGAGAAGGAGAGAAGAGGGAGCAGAAAACTCAGTCTCTCGAGTCGTTCCCAGAGCGTCTCCCACATTCAAAATTTATAGACTTGTCTGCTCTCTTTTTTTTGTTATCTAGATCTTTGTTTGTAGAACCAATTCTCTCGGTGGCCATTTCAAAACAAAGGAACCTTTGTCTGTGTTTACTTGACAGGAGCGGATTAGGATAAAATAACTTATATTTCAGAAGGGTTTTTTTTTTATTTATCATTAAGACGCAAAGCCTCTGCTGCATCGAATCACCAAGCAGAGAATCCATCTGAGGAATGATTTCTGGCACGCACCGAGAAACTTGGCTTTCGCAGAGAGCCTCCGAGAAGGGGATTCACATATAAAAATAAAATTAAAAACGGGATTAACTTCTGGACTGTGACATTATCCGTTTCTCCTTTTCATGCTCCTGCCTCACATCCATCTCCGTTTTGGTTTTCATCGGCTGCTCGCAGAGTTCAGAAGCCAGGAAAGCTCTGAGCACGTCCAGGATGCTTTCATAAGCTTCCCCTTGGACCACAACATTCAGGGTTCCATCCTGGGATGGTCAGGATGCTCAGGGGGAAATTGGGACAGCCCCAGCCTGGCCAGGACCGTGATTTGTGGGTTTTACCACTTATCCACAACCCAAGGGGATTTCCCTGATGCGAATGATTTTTAAGCATTCGGGTGCTGGGCTTGACCCCCCCCTCCTGGCTCTTTGTGTTGAAGCTGACGGGCAGCCCCACTCGCAGAGCATCGCTGCGGGGCCTGGCGGGACACCGGGACGGAAGGACCGGAGCAAAGAGACACAAAACACCGGGATCAGCCCCGGGAAGGACCACGGGAGCCACCAGTCACTAGCCACAAACACACCCCACTAACCACAGCCGGTAAAGCAGCCCCCACCCAGAGCGCGTGGGGAGGGGATGCTGCCAGCTCGCAACGCGCAATTAATCAATTAATGAATAAATCTCGAAAGGGCCCGTTAAACCCAACGCTTGGGTGAGCCCACGCGGAGAGGAGATGGGCAGCAGGGACCGGGCTCCTTCCCCCAGGGGGACCACCAGAGCACTCCAGAGGGTTTCACACCAAAAGCCCGGTCCCAGGAGATACTTCATCTGACTTCGACCCCATGCCCCATGGCAGACCCCAGCACCCAGTAACTCCTCCAAAGCCAACGGCCCGGAATCTGCCCAGGTTTGTGTGAATACTGGCCCAATTCCCACCACTGTTCACACCAAGAGCTAATCAGCCCAGCAGAATTAACCTGCTCCTTCAGACCAGCATCGCGCGCTTAACAGCAACAATAACAACCAGCAATATTTCTTGGGTTTCCTTGGGATCCATAACACGTGTTAATTAAATGCCAGTTCGTTATTCAAACGAGGCTTCGCAGCACTAATAAAAAGCATATCCATTTCTGTTCCCATCAACCCGCATCAACTCCGGCGTGAACTCAGATGTCTTCCACGTGAGCTCAGCATCGCCCCAGCCAGGAGGGACCTCTGGGGTCCCTTCTTCAACCTCCTGCTCGAAGCAGAGCAGATCTGAGGGTCCAATTGAGCTGCCCCCAGCTTCACCCTGGCCAGATGCGTGTTGAAAGTCTCCAAGGGTGGAGCTTTCCCATCTCACCAGCTTCCCAGAGACTTTGGCTCCCCGTTTCCCAGTGGCACGGGTGAGGTTGCCCAGCGTGCATCATCCCTCCTCCTTTTCTCTATGGGTGTGATAGTTGGTTTTCGCAGCCATCAGAGCCACCCCAACAGCCACAACCTTTCAAAGGTGACAGAGAGGGGTCTGCAGTGACATTGGCCTGCTCCTGTCCAGCTCCAGCCTTGTACGTGCCCTGAGGTCTCGGTCCTGCTCTGCTTTCGGGGTTTCTCACCCCGTGTAGCTGAGAACAGCTACATCCCCATACAGGATGGCCATTCCCTACATACTGGTGTCACAGGACAGGACAAACCCCAAAAGCCTGAAGCCAGTGTTAGAGAGAGGAAAAAAAGCCTCTCAGGTTGTGCCTGCCAAGTCCTGAGGATGAAGAATATAACCTTCTTCCAAAAGGGCATCCTTCCTCCAGAGACAGGAGAGAGGATACTTCACGTTTCAAAACGGTGTGCGAGACCATGAACGAACCAAACTCTTCCCCAACAAGAAACACAGCAACAGCCAAATCTGCAGCAATTCATCTGGAAGTAATACCTTGCTTGGCAAATCCATCCAATAAAGGGGAAAAAAGAAAAATAAAAATGGTTTTACATTGAATTCCTGAGCTTCCTAACAAAGCAGGACTTGCCTTCGCCAGCTACAGACCTAAGAGACCAAAAGCTTGAAAAATTAAGAGATCATAATGTTTTTTCTCTTCTTCTTTAATTGAGACCAACCAACCATTACCAGAAGTGACATCCAGACCCGCACAACCTCGGACCTAAAGCAGGAAGAGTGGAGAACTCTGAGTTGCAAGAGCCTGAAAAAGAAGGTTTCTTTTGATCCAGCTCCAGCACTGCCCTGACACTGTGTCTGGTAAATAAGAGATACTCAAGGATGGGAATCAGTAGACTCAAAGATCTGGGTTAAATTGATGACAAGAATCGGGATGGGAAAAGCTATTCCACTCCAAGGCATCCAGAAAGGGGATAAAGAAGCTGAATAATTGGATTTTTGCCATCATTTCACTACAACTTCAGCGTCCTCTGGGGTGGGACCAGGGGCTTCTGCAGGTTTCTGGAAACCTTTGCTGCTCTTTGCAGCACAACCTGTGCCACTTCTCAGCCCGGGCTGGTCCCACGGTTAATCAGTCCCTCTTTGCCTTTCTTCTGGTTCTCTACAAACTCCCTGGGGCTCTCCTGGGACAGAGGGCAGCTGTGACAAGTGGCACCTTTTATTCCGAACTCGGGAATCTTTTCAGACCCATCTCCTTAAAAGCCAAGTTTGGAGAAGGCAGTGGTCGGGGGGCTTCTGCCCACCCTCCTCACGTGCTGCTTCTCATCCCGAGAAGGAAGAAATCCCCTATAAGCAGGCTTCACTCATCAGCTGTGCTGGGCACGGGGACAGGGACGTTAACACAGCACCCTGGCAGGGGCAGGTACCCTGACCATGGTAAAACATGCAGAAAATACCCATCCTGCGACCCGCTCCGGCCGAGGTCAGCCGGGCAAACACCAGCCCCTGGGAGAAGGGAATTGATGGAGTCGGTGACGGGAATAATTAGGGGAGCAGAGGGGGAGAAACGAAGCCACCGCGTGCTCCATCCGCAGGGGAGAGAGCAAAGCCAGCTGCCACGGGCTGCACATTAATCTCTCTGAAAGCCAACTAAGCAGTTTACAAGCACCATCCGACTTCTGGAAACCACCACTTTAGTCCTCTCCTTCTGTAGGAAAGCAGCTACTACTTCTTCCAGCACCGCAAGGAAAGCGTTTAATGCCCATAAATCACATCCCAGGCCATGCTGGCAAGCTCAAATCCCATGCTTTCAGCATGGAGAAGACCCCCGTGGCCTGACCAAGCCCATCTCACCCAGCTCACCTGAGTTCAAGGGGCATTTCCCTCCGTGCAACTCAGTTGGACAATTCCAGACTGGGACCGCAGAGGGAAAAAGTCAGGGCATGGCTCAATTTGATGCAGCAACACCCTCCCAGAGCAAGGGCAGGACACAACCCTCCCACCATGGAAGCTGCCCCCTGAGCTGACTGCACATCCCACCAAAAAAGGTGTTTTAACAGAAGTAACAGAAAATACACTTGCTAAGAATCAGAGTATTTTTCTTCTGCATCTCAGTATCTCCACAAAACCACAAAGGCGCTTTATTTTCCCATCCCTAAGGAACAATTTCCACTCCCTGCAGATCAAAACTGCCCAAAAGCACTGAACCCCCCCAAGCACCCGAGCCAAACCCTCAGCACACGGGACCAGGTGCAGCCAGGTTTTAGCCACAGGGCTGCAAAAATGCCCCAAACCACGGCAAGAAGAGCCAACAGGCCCCTAAGCCATCCTGACAGCCCCAAAACGGGTCAGGAGGGAGCCTGGGGAATGGAGGCATCCGAGCATCATCATCCTCCCTCCCTGCATCCCTGGTGCTCCTCAGCTCGGCTGGACTGTGCCCGTGGGGTTCATCGAGCACCCCATGGGACAGGACGGGCACGGAAAGGCACTTACCTTCGGTCCGGATGGTGAAGGGGGAGTCCCCCAGGCGCTTGGCTGAGAACTGTCCCCCCAGCGACGTCATCAGGAAGCACAGGGTGAAAAATCCGATGCCCAGCACGAATATCCTGCGGGAGGGAAAGCAAAGCTGCAGCGAGGCGTGACGAGCAACCAGCTCTCTCCTGGGGACAGCCCCGCCACCCTTTGACCACCCAACCCCCAGAGTAATCCCCCTGCACAAGCTGCTTTTTTGAGGGGTGTCCGGAAGAGGCAGCCAGGACAATCCCTGCCTCCTCCCCAGCTGCCCCGTCCCCACGGCTCACCCTCTCCAGCCTTGGGAAGGAGCATCTCTGCTGCTCCAGCCCCACGAGAGCTCACCAGCACCTCACCCCAACCACGGCCAGACCCACAGGCACTTCGTGAAGAGCCCCGAGATGCTTCTGCCCAAACCCTGGCACCAAGCAGGCGGGTTTTGCCCAAGAACACCCTCCGAAATCCCCACAGCCTGCTCCGACACTTGGGAGGGAGCAGAGGACTCACAACTTCAGTGGGAAAGCTGAGCCAGACCACGACTGCCCGTGGGATGCTCCGCTAGATCCAGCCCAGTAGCCCAACAGCCCCAGCAGGAACCACCACAATAAACAATTCCCACATTGCTCCTGGGAGAGTCCAGGGAAAAGAGAGACCTTGTACCTTCCCTTCCTCCTAAAGAATCTAAAAAAAAAAAAATTTAAAAAATCCATTTATTTTTTTAAAAAGGTCTTTTGTTCCCCTGTAACTAGGCCACTGGTATTTGCCATTGTGTCCAGCGTGCAGGCAGCCCTGTGCACAGCAGGAGGGGGGACAGGCACCAGCAGCACACATGGTGGCCTGGGACCATCCCATCGCTGCTTTGTTCACCCAGAGCATGGGACGGGAGGGACGGGAGGGACGGGAGGGCAGGAAAGCAGCTCCCGTAGGGATGTGCCAGGCAGGATGCTGACCCACATCACCCCCAGCCAAGCTTGTGGTCAGAGGAGCTCTCGGCACTGCTCCCATTCAAGCCAAATTCAGGCTCGGTAACTTCTTTTTTGGGAGGTGAAAAACTTGAAGGCAGGAGCTCTGTGCGAGCAGGAGGGTTCACGTGCACCAGGGAGCATAAAGCCAAGCCCTCCCGTCCCCCCGGCGTGCAAGAGGGACAGGTGCTGAAGCACGGACACCTGGCACCTTGCCACCGCTCAGAGATGCCACCACCACCACCTCCGAGTCTCCACGGAGGCTGGATGGGGCTTTGAGAAACCTGGTCTGGTGGGAGGTGTCCCTGCCCAGGGCAGGGGGGTTGGAACTCGATGATCTTTAAGGTCCCTTCCAACTCTAACCATTCTATGACTCTGTGGAGATGCAGCATCCTCCAGCAGACACACGGGCAGAGCCCCTGCCAGGCACCACGTACAACAGCTCCCAGAGCCACAGCAGGGATCCCAGCCGGCCAAACCCAAGGAAAAATTCAAGGAGGAGAAGGAGGAAAAAGACAACCACCAGCCAGCCACGTGAAACAGCGGGTTTGTCCTTCAAAGAGACAAATCCTAGGTGGGATGGGGAGCTGAGCAAGCCCTCAGGGGTGTCGCAGCATCACCCGCAGGGCTCAGGAGTCACGCACAAAAAAACACAGCGCAGCTGCCCGACACTGAAACCAGGTTTTCCCAGAGAAAGGCTCACAAAGGAACACCACAGCTCTCCACCAAATCTAACTGTGTCGTTAAAAGGCAGTGGATTAGGAGCCAGCCCCTAAGTCTGGGCTACGCCGCGCCAGCACCGCAATTATCTGTTGCTGGAAAGGGCTGGCAAATAAAGTAACTTGCTTCAAAGCGCTCATTAGCTCCAGGAGATCTTGTGGAGAGCTGAAGCACGGCGTCAAGCAGCTCAAGAAGGACTGGGCTTCCTCAGGGAGATCTGCTGGAGGAGTTCCCAGGGAAGGTCCCTACTGCCCCAGCACGGCATGGCCAGGTTTCCCCTGCCTGGAGAGGCTCCTGGGCAAGACACGGTGCCTTCACGGGACCCCATGAGCTCCCTACCTCCATCCCACCAGCTCCAACGTTCCTCTCACACAGTCGACGGACCCAGGGCAGCTTTCCTTTAAGAGCAACAAAGATGGTGAGGGGTCTGGAGCACAAGTCTTATGAGGAGAGGCTGAGGGAGCTGGGGTTGTTCAGCCTGGAGAAGAGGAGGCTGAGGGGAGACCTTATTGCTCCCTACAACTCCCTGAAAGGAGGGTGTATAGAGGTGGGGCTCGGTCTCTTCTCCCAAGTCACAGGCGACAGGACTAGAGGAAATGGCCTCAAATTGCGCCAGGGGAGGTTCAGGCTGGATATTAGGAAAAAATTTTTTCACCAAAAGGGTTATCAGACATTGGAATGGGCTGCCCAGGGAGGGGGTTGAGGCACCATCCCTGGAGGTGTTCAAAAGACGGGTTGATGTGGTGCTGGGAGATATGGGTTAGTGATTGAGTTGCTTTTTGTTTGTTGTGAGTGTTTATTTTGCATCAGAATTAGGTTGCCAATTGGACACGATGATCTTTAAGGTCCCTTCCAACCTAGAAGATTCTGTGATTCCTCTCGGCATCAGGCAGCTCAAGAGCAAAGGTGTTTCTTTCCTCTGCCTGCTCGGAGGAGGATCAGCCCTGCCCACCACAGACAGGCATCTAACCCCCAGCCATCCCATGCCTCAGCCCTGCCCTGTCCCCACCTGGGTCCCAGCAGATCAGTGTCACCTGGCTCTGGACAAGCAGCTCCCCATCCCCTTCTCACCTCCCTCCTAAGAAGAGAAAAAGCAACACCCTGGGCTCATTAGCATTAATGAGCGCTGTGAGGAGCACACTCAACCCAGTGCAAACACTCACTGACCCCTTGGAGAACCCACAGCCAGGCTCTGGGAGAGCTGGGCCACCTGGGAGAGGGGACACTCAAGTGCATCGGTAAAACCCCCTGCCATCCCTGCGCAGGTGCTCCAGGAGTGAAGCAGCTCGAGCCCCTTTTATTTCTGACTGAGCCTGCCCTGCGAGGTGGAAAGCAGTTTAAACAAGCTATAAAAAGCAGCGTCCACTCAGCTAATCCAAGCTCCTGTCCCTGAAGACCTGACCATGGGCACAGCCCATGTGCCCTACAAGCGGAGCACAGCCATCCCCTCCCCAGCAGATGCTGAAGAACCATCAAGCTGCCGTGTTTGGGCGTAGAGATGGACTATGGACCTCAGCTCCTCTCCCAAAGCAAACCTTGGAGAAGGGTTTCCAGAGATTTGTGGTCCAGCTCCAGTAGGGACGTGATTGTGGAGGCAGCAGAGCATCCCTGATGCTGCAGAGCAATGTGGTGCCCCATAAATTGCTCGGGGAAGGGCTGATTCGGGGACATTAGTCTGTTCCTATTATCACACCCTGTGTCCAGCCACGCAGCACAGTGCTGGGTCTGGAAGAGGCTCTCGGGAAGCCAACGGAGGGGATGGCAGCACCTATCTCAGCCTCAGAGGGATGAATTCCTCATTAGAGCAGGAGAGGGGGAAAGCTGTCTGCCATGGCACCTCCTCGGGAGGAGAGGACAACAGCACAGTGGAGAAGGGACAAGCTGGAGGACGAGATCAAAGCCCAGCTGTGCCCCACAACCAAGGGTCCTCCCTGGGAGCACATCATGGAGGTGCCCAAACCTCCCAAAAACCCACCCAAAGGTCCCTTCCTGCTGCCAGCTGCCTCCTCCCCCCCCAAGGGACATTTTAACGAAGCATCACCTGATTAAATAATCAGAGCTGATCCTGCTCTTCGTTCTCACCCCTCCTGTTGACAATATCTTCATCATTATGCAAGACCTTGTTTACACATTTTAATCTTCATAATTACACTCTGGCAAGGAGTGAAACACCGAGAAGAAAGAAAAAGAGGAAGGAAAGAAAGAGATTCCAACGTGATGTGTGCTCTAGTAGCTCATTAGGAGCCACAATCTTTTTGGTTCTGACTGGATTACAGAGTGAGGGAGATGCAGGATGCTTTTTCCCTAAAAAAAAAGAGGGATCAGAGCCAAACTGGAATTGATGCACTTAGGAGAGAAGCGGATCCAGCCCAGCAGCAGCACTCCAGGGAGCAGGGAGGTGGCAGGGATGGGCTCTCAGCCTGAGGACCCATCTCTTTTACTTTGTGCTGATCTTATCCAGGTGAATAAAAATGCCTGGTCCAGCCTTCACTGAGCAGAACCTCCTTATGCAGAAAACAAATCCGAGGCGGTAGGTAAAACATCCTAGGGCCCAGATCTTCCAAATTGCCCATCACATGCGCTGCCCCCAAAATCAAATCTAACTCCGTGAGGACCATGGAGCTCCAACGACCAAGTAACCTCCACTCTGCACGCTGGCTTTGCCTGTCATCACACATCACATTTAATTCATCACCCGGGCACGGGTTCTGGTGCCAAGTCCCCTTCCACGTCCTCCCCATACTAAAATATTCACAATTCTGGGTTCTGGCTTGGTGCCCAAAAGAGAAGGAAGCCAAATTCTCCGAGTCTTTAGTGTAAATTGGAAGTGATGTCAGAGTCATTGCAGACTTTGGCCCACGCAACTGAAACCTGGATGTGGCCAGGAGGGTCTGAGCGCTGAGCTGGGGAGCGATGGGGGGAGGAAGGCCAGCAGCACCCAGGGAGATGGGGCTGTGACACTGGGACTGTCTGTATCACCCAGCTGGGACCTACAGGGAGAACATTACAGGGATGCGTGGGGAACCCAAGGGCTACAGGGAAAGGTAATATCTTTTATTAGACAAGCTTTCAACACCCAAGTCTCTCGAACCCAAAAGCTGAGAAACAATTTCTATCAGCAGCAGCAGCAGCCGGGCTAATAAAAGATGCTCCTTCTCCAGCAAAGCTCCTTTCGCTCCGAGCCCAACGCCATCGCGGTGCTGGCAAAATGATGCTCAGCCACGGGAACCTTCCCCCACCAAGGGGACCACGGTGAATTCTCTTACTGGCCAGTGTCATAGACACATAAAAAGCCTGGCTTGGCTTTCCAGCTGACAGGCTTGGCCCAACTCCCCACCTTCTGCAAAACCAAGAGCTGGGTGAATTCTTGCCCGAATCCAGCGCTGCCACAAGTGAAACACCTTTTGGAGCTGAGATGAAGTCAGAGCCATCCTTGGACCTTTCTATGAACACTGATTTGCTCTCCCTCCCCTTCCCACTCGCTGCAGGCACTTTCACAGCTCAGGGCTTTGCACTGCTTTGCTAAACGTGCCTGGAGGGCGATTAATTAAATATTTTGGTGCAAAGGGTTCAGGTTTCCCATTCACTGATGGCACCACTGCCAGGAGTCTACACCAGGCGAGGGATTGCACCGTGGGCTTCCGTAGAGCAGCGAGGCTTTGCCCAGCCAGCAACGAGCACCTGATCTACAGGACCCATCCTGAATGCCAGTATCTCCTGCAGGTCATCCCTGATCCACAGGGGTGAGGATTTTAGGGGAGCAGCACTGATTTACACCGGGTTACAGCTGGAGCAGGGCAGTGCCAACGCTTCCCCAGGCTGGGGACAAGGTCACACAGGACTGTGACATGGAGGCGTCAGGCTCAGCAGGACACCAACGTGGAGGAGGCACAAGAGGCTGCGGGAGAGCTGGGAAAGGGTCTTGGGAATTTCTCCTCTGCCACAGGGAAAGCCTGACTGGTTAACAACAGGGTAACCCCACTGGTTCCAGTGGCACTTGTACTGGTCTGCACTGGTTTGAGCGCAGAAGCCAGCCCAGGGCACACAGACAGGAGTGTGGTGGGGCTCTGCTCTGCTAGGGACACCGGGGACCCTCCAGCCTGGTGCTCTCCTGCCGTCACAAACCCCTTGTCCACACACATCTTCACCTCCACCAGGACCTTGTGACCACCCTGCGACTCCCTCCCTGCGTTCCCCCAGCCTGCTCCCGGGTCACTCCTGAAGATGGGGCTCTCCCTGCCCCAGGAGTGATGCCCAGAGCGACGCTCAGACCTCTCACTTCCTCACTGCGGGCTTCAAACCCACTTCAGAAAGCAAAACAGCCAAGCAAAGAGCACCCCGGGGTGCGTGTGTCCTTCCCACCTCTCCCACAGCCATTCCCCACCCCGTGCTTGGATAAGCCCAAGCCGTGGGGACCTTCGTGCCCCGGCTCCGCCACCGCTTTCCAACACCACCTTGGCCAAGTCCCCCAGCCCCAGGGCACGGGTGGGGGATCCAGCTGCAGGAATCCCTCCAGGCAAGCAGCGAAGAGCCAGATAACTCCTGGAGAGAGGCAGCTGATGTCTCCAAACCTGAGCACAAGCAAATGGAGCAAGAACGGCCCCATCCTCCTTCCCAGCTCCGGGCAGTGATTTGGGCTTAGCAAAAAGGCAGCAAGAAGATCCCTCCGGTGATCCCAGGTGATGCCTGACCCCCAAACGCAGCAGGGAGGGCTGGCAACCCCCAGGTTGGGTTCACCCTGTGCTTCACCCCTCAGCACTTTCCCCTCCTGTGGGTTCCAAGTCCCTCTCCCCACAGGAAAACCAAGCCATTCCCAGCATCTCCCATGTGTCTCAAACCTAGAAACAGCCAAAGCGCATCTCCGGTGAAATAAGGAAGCTGAAGAGCAAGGACTGGAAGGGGAAAAGGGACGCATGGAGGCAAAAATGGGGAGAGTTACAATAAGGGGGAAAAAAGCAATAGGTGGGCACTGGCAGCCAGAGGGTTCCAAACTGGGATATCAACCCCAGCCCTATGGGGTGGGTTTCAAAATGAGCCCGAGTGGATTTAAACCAGAGGAACCGATTACCCCCTCCACGTACCAACATCTCCGAGAAAGGTATTAAAAAAAGACAGCGGCAAAAAGCCCTGTAATTAAACACCCCCCCCCCAAAAAAAAAAAAAGATACCGGTGTGAGGAGTGAACTGGGAGCCAGGAGAGAGCGAGGGCTGCGGGACCAGCTCACTGACCTGCGGGCAAACTTGCCTGGATCCCTGACAATCC
>JAHREE010091224.1:0-14881 GCA_033628505.1 Tringa tobata | reverse complement strand
GGAGGAGCATGGAACACTTATCTCATGTGGCAAGGGCTGAGTTGCCCAGTTGCTTGTCCAGCCATTGCATGGAGGGGAAATGTGAAAGGCTGTTGACCCAGACATTGTCTTGTTGACCAAGACAATTCAGCTCTCGCACATGGACAAATAGAAGCCTTTTTTTTTTTTCTCAAAAGTAAATTTTTTTTTAAAAAAAGGGGTGGTGGTGGTGGTGTATTTTCAAGGTGCCAGTGCTACTTAGAGGCCTGCAGGGCAAAGTCCACAGGCAGAAGAGAGAGGCTGCATTGTTCATTAACACACAAAAAAACATAAGCAAAGGGCCTGCATAGTTTTGGCAACCAATATGAACTTCGTGTTCTTACCCAAACTTCCCCAATGGGGGGAACACCTGGTAGCAAATGCTTTCCCCTACCTGCTGATGATCCAAACTAACACCTCCACACTGCACCCTGCATGACCATTTCCCAGAAACTCTTACCTCAATATTCTTCAAGAACAGCAGTGAGCTGGGGCAAGGGATTCACACAGTCCCCAAATATTTCAAATGCCCTCTTCTACCATCTCTAATGGAAAGTTGCTATTGTTTATAGCAGATCTCCACCTACCTAGAGGACTCAGGTAGGAAAGCACCCCCAAAGCTAGAGGAATACACCTCTTCATCCTTGGAGAGTACAGTATGTCCCAGAAACCAGTCTGATGCAGCTTTCAGCTGAACAGTCCCTGGACTGGAACACGATGTCTTGAAACTGTGTGCCAGACAGCTCAGACAACAGTAGTCCCTTTTCCAGCATGGAAGAGGTTAATAAGAAGTTCCAGATAGTCTTTAAGTGAACCACGCTCCACATGCACATAAGTATTTTCAACATATTGAGCCATAAAACCTATTCAGACCAGTAGAAGTCTGGGGATCTGAACTGCAACGTAAGAGGACACTGCCAGAGAAACATATCCATCTCCCACTTGCCTCCCAACTTAGAACACCAGCCAGCTTGATCCTAGCACACCTAAGGTGTTTGAGAGTTTCCAGTCACTAAATCCTGACAGCCTGGACTCACCATGTGCTTCTGCTCTGCCTCAAGCACCTGAACATTGCTGGAGCCTTCATCTACAGAGTCAGGTTCCTCCTTCACAGCACTCTCCAAGACCTTGCCAGAGCCATGAAACAGAGTGCAGATGGAAAATGCACCTACCTCACAGCTTCTATTCTTGAAACTCAGCCCTGATTCAGTGTTGTTACCTAGATTTTCCTGCAAGCTCAGATGCACAGTAGTGCAGCCTCCATAGACTGTTTCACAGCTACTTCAACTCAGATACACAGCAGCACTCTCTGTCCTCCTGTCTCGCTACTGTTCAGTCAGTTCACATCCATGCTGCTGGCTACTAGCCCCCCAAAATACTCCCAGGGCACAAAGAACAGTTCATTCCTCTTCACACCTCTCTTCTCACTCTCACACACTCAGAACACTCAATTAACCCCTAGCAACTGCAATTCATTATTTTCATCAGTATTAGCTGAAACTAGATGTGAGCCCAGCTGACCAGCTTCCCTCTTCAGACACTGCTATCACCACCTGTGCTGTTGCATCATGACAAGACCCAGGTAACCATGCTGCTTGAAAAAGCCCAGGAAGACCATCTTTGGTTTCAAACACCAAACTCTTTCTATATATGTACAATACAGCAGTCCAATCAACACCTTCATCCCTAAACACCATTCCCCTAATTGGCAGACAAGTGCTTTCAGTCATTGAAAAGGAAGAGGTGCAAGTCAGGCCTGTCTTCTGGGTCATATTCACATCTGGAACATGGAGGATCAGGAAAGTTCAGTGTTTATAGGTTTATGAACAAAACTTTTCTACATCATTCTCAGGTAGCAACAGAAAACGTTCTTTCCAACGGAATTTGGGCTGCAAACTTAGTTCCACAATAGGTTTTGGAAATCCTAAGGAAGAGAGGAAAGCCATGGCAGATAGCCAAGGACAGATTTCCAATGGACATCCTAACAGCTGTGGCATCAGGGAGTTTGGAAGGAAAGGAATGAGGCATTGTGTGAAGCCCTGCCTTAGGCATTGATGGCTTTCCAGCGATCACTGTCTACGCTGTTGATGCTGCCCACATGATACGGCATAGAGGCCACATCATCCAGGTAGGCTGTGGTGTCAATCTGAGTGCTCGAGTAGAACCCAGAATCCATTCCTTCCTTCTTGGCAACAGCATAAGGGTGAGGCAGGTGCACATCCACATCCTCAGGTTCATCCACCTGACATTTGTAAGAGAAAAGGATCTTCGGTTCAGACCTGGAGTGATTAAAAACAAACGTGTGAGCGAGCAATGCAGTATCACAGCTACTTATCCTTAACAGAAACTCAACACCACTAAGAAATTGTGTGTTCAGACCCTAAAAGCTCTTCACGTTAGCTTTCAGTCCTGAAATATACCTAGCAGAGTAATTGCCATAAAGTAATGCTAAATGTAGCTTTGGGCTAAGTCACCTAAGAAATAAAAATGACAGAACCCCAACTCCAGTGTGGGAAAGGTGTTCTGATCTTTGGGAGTTTTGAATTACTGAGGGCAACAGCATCCAAAAGCCATTGGACTCCACAGCAGCCTGGTTACTGGCACCAACAGAACAGGAGTCCACCTCACGTTCCATCTGTGCACATCAGGAAAACCAAAATACAAACACTTGGGGATCAGCAGTTTCCATACCTAACTCCAGACACTGTTCTCTTGTGATTTCAGAAGGCAGAAGAGGCACATTTTGATATTTTTGGAGTATGTTCTTAGTTATTTTAAAGCCTGCTGTTTCTTGCTTATCGACAATAAAAGCTAAGGCCTACAGTAAAAAGCCTGGCTTTTCCTACCAAGATGCATCTCTCCCGAATGGCCACACGGCGGCAACCCCGACCCAGAAATCACACTCCCCAGCGCTTTAAACTGATGACTTTTGGTCCCAGTTCTCCGAGGAGTACTTAGCCAAGGGGTTACCTAATCCCTAGATTCTTTCTACCAAAACCCACCCTGGAGACCCTTTAGTCTTCCGGGACTCAGTCTCTCACTAACCATTTAGTCAGCACCCCCAGCAGGAAAACTTTGTACTAAACAAGATGCAGACACTGAAGAAGTGATCCTCATCAACATTTGAGAGCAACATTACTATCAACTCTACTTTAAATACAAAGAAGTCTTAGATAGAAGCGAGCAGCCCTGGGTCACACAAGAAAAACTGCAAGGCCATAAATTAAAAATTGGTTCCTTAAATGGCATTCTAGTCCGGCAGCTTTATTCTATGGATATTCTACAGTTCTCCCAAACTTGGGTGCAGAACAATTAAATCACCATATATACCCTCTAAATTCCCATTCCTGGCTACTCACCCAAAGAAGCCTTTCAGGAATGCCACATAGATGAGAGGTGCAAAGAAGCTGAAGTAAAGGAACGTGGTAGCATCAACACAACTGTCAAGGGCAAAAGGGAACATGAAGGAATTTAGCACTCAAGCACAATACTGCTGCGTAACACCCGCCATAACCCCCCAGAACGATCCCATTTCCCTCCAGAGTGCCCAAGCAGAGCACAAGAAGAGTCCTGTGCTAAACAAACTCAAACTGATGCAAAGTAACACAGATTGCCATCAACGTGTATCACTGCTCCTAGACACTCATGAGGGAACCATGCCAAGACCCAAGGTCTGACCAAGAGCACAGTCTTTTGACTTTCACAAGTGACACTGACCCCTGCAGAACACAACTCCATACATGAATAAGGTATCTCCATGCTATTTTTAGCAAACAGACTACTTCCCTCCCGCTTACTGCCCATGAAACTTGAGCCAATGACCAGGCATCAGTGGATTCAAACTATTACTCAACAGTTCAAGACCACTGCAGAGCACACAGCTCCACAGACCTCTCCACTGTGAGTCTCCTGACCACTTAGAGGTCTTTTGGCACAGAGGAGATCTAACAGCTTTATTCCTTCTTAGGAACACAGCACTAAGTTTGTTTTCTTGGGAGAGGCAGTGTTGAAACACACTCAAATGACACATGAGAAACTGGGCTGCAGACCTGCTCCCCCAGTGTACGTACCACAGTCCTTCTATGATATCCACACAGAGGAGGGCACTACCCAGGCCTTGCACCAGGTTCAGCAGTGCCAGGATTCCAGCATAAACATAAAAACTCTTCCTGGCTGTAGGAAAGACGTGGACACAGGTAAAGCTCAACCTCATAAGCACCAGCCCAGCGTAAATGTGTTTGATGGAGATGGCAAATCCAACAGAAGCATCTCACCATCTTGTCTGTTTAAGAACTCCTGAAGAACTAAGACTGCATGTGTCTGTCCCATGCTGGTAGGACTGATGGAGGGAGGTATTAGCAGACTAACCCATACCCTCCTGCACGTGTATACACACACAAGATGGGCTTTGAAAACACACACTCATGGCAACACATGCATAGACTTTCTTGGCAAACATCTGGAACCAGTCACATAATTGAACATAAGAAAAACAAACAAAAACCCCACAGCTGAACAAGAAGTTGTAGCCTTCTGATGCACAGCATTAACAAAACTGCTCAGGAGAGCCAGACAGGAGCAGCAGGGTGTGCTGGACACCAGGTAGGTCAGGTCCAGGGCCACCTGCTTGTGGCATTTGCCACACACATCCACTCCCTCAGGGTACACACACATAGATGCCAACACTACTTAGAGAACAGCCAAACTCAAACAACTAAGTAACAGCTTCTCTCCCCAATCAAGAGCTGCAGATATTCTGCAACAGAAAGAAAATACAGAGAAGCATCTTAACAAAGTGAATGCCCAGATAAAAATTATGAAGCAGCTCCTAATTAGCCTTTCTTTCCCAGGGGATGACCAGCAGCACACTTTAACATCATACATGCATTTCAAAGGAAGCTATTATTAAGAAGCCACTTCTTACAGCTCTCTAAAGATTATATATTTATATTACATCTGTATCATTAACTGAGCAGTAAATCTTGGTTTTTTCATGTAATTGTTCAGCTACTGAAGTAGCAATGTAATTGCTGTTATTCCCCTCTCCAAAAGGCACAATATACTATTTTCACAGGGATAACTTATCGGTCCTTTGCCATGTATCTGTACACTGAGACAGTGGGATGTACCTGCAGCGCAACCAGATACAGGAACCTCTTACTCCCACCTATGTTTCCCCTGTCTCCATCTATACTATGGAACACACTACAGTGACTTACAGGGCAGTGAAATCCGGTCTTTCAGAGGAGTTTTTGGAAGAATCACCACCAACGAATAGACCTGTTGAGACAAAGAACTGACTCCCACAGCTGCTTGGCGACTGAACTCAATAATATTTGCAGGGATGGTGTGCAGTGCCACACACTCCCTTGATCTCTTGGGACAGAGGCACAGACCCCCTGATATTAAACCCTGTGCAGATGTGAAGGCCCCACACCTCACCCCCATCAGCACACAAAGGCTGGTCACTGAAAAACAATGGAGTGAAGAACATCTGAGTTCAGCTGGAATTCAGCTGCCATAGCCTACACCACTCCCACTGCACCTTTATTGCTTCGGCTGCAGCACGAGAGGACCCTGTGCTGCACTGCAGCAGGCAGGAGGGGGGCTAGGGCTTTATTATACACAGATCATCCTCCTTGCCCCATTTAGAAAATACAAAGAAGCTACCAGAGTGCATAACACGTGCCCAGTACTTACCAGAAAGAAAAAACAGGAGCTGGCAAGCCAAAAGTGTCTCCCTCCATGGCCATAGATGTTGAAATCTTCTGCTGAGAGGTGGGCATCAGGGTACAGGATTTCCAGGGTGCCCTAGGAGAGAAGTGGCACCAACATGATTCTGTTATAGGCAGCATTGTCAATAGAATGGGTGTCTGGACAAAGCATACTCTCTTGAAAGAAGTTCAGACAACAGCTGTCCCTGCCACCAAAGACCCAACCACTGCTCTGCTTTGACCAAATTAAGCTCACACAGGAGAAGAGGAAGAAACTGAAGACAAGAAGTGAAGGAAAAAAAAGTGGCAAAAATCTGCATCTGAAGGAAATGAACATCAATGACATCCCAGCAAGAGACTGAATGAAAGGATAGGGCGATGCAAGCAGTTGTCTGTTTGAAATAGAGTTCCATCTACATTTCCATCTCTAAAGTAGACCTTTCCTGCTGAAACGCACAGAATACAAAAGCCTGCATTTGTGCAAGAGCTGGGAAAGGACACTGTCTCATTTACTTGAATTCCTGAAAAACAGTATGAACAGAAGCTGCCATACAGACAGTGGAGAGAGAAAAGTACTTGTAAGCACCACGGAATCCAGATATAGCTCAAACACTTGATATTTAATGAGGCTCCTCCAGCATTATCATGTGGCAATGATCAGCTCACTGCCTCCGCAAGCAAGAGCCTGGTCACAGAACAAAGATCTGTGTGTTATTCTGGAGCTGCCCCAAGTACAGAGACATAGGGCTGACCGCTTACGTACTGAGGAGAATAAACCCAGACACACACCGCATTGTTCAGAGAGATGGAGACACAGCTAATCAACTGAGCTAGCAAGTCAGATGCTAGTCTGAAGGGAAGCAGGAGCTCTCAGCTAAGACACAGGAGACTGCCCTAATCCAGCAAGCACACCTCACATCTCTCCATCTAGTTTTGATGGCACTTGAGGCTACATTCAAAACTTGTGGCTCAGGTACAGAAAAACTCTCACTCCAAGATTCACTAAACAAGGTAGTCCACCTAAACCTCATCTCGTGTCTTGACCTCAGCAGAGCTGTTCCTGCCATGAAGAGGACAGGGAAATACTGTCTGGTGTATGCTCTGGGGACCCTGCTACAGTGTCACAAACATCCAGTCTTCCCCCAAAATCTCAGCCAGAGAGCAAAGCTGCCATTTTGCAGATAGGAGTCCCACACCTAACTGCCTAACTCCAAGCAAAGCCCCCTCTTTTGGAAAGACTAATTCTCTGCTCCAATAGACTCACCTGGGTGACAGAATATGCCAGAGACAGCACCGTAGTGATTGCTAGAACACGTTTCACACTCGACTTGCTCTCCAGGTGACCTGAAATTACAGAATACAGAAGTGACTCAGGATGTGATCCCAGCCCCAGTAAAAATCAAAACCAATAAAGGACAATATTTGTATTTCCACAGGCCTTCAAGGCAAGGTTAGAGCTCACTCAATCACTAGAAACTGCTTCCCTGTTTGGAGACTTGAGCCTCTCACAGACAAAATAATACTTACAAAACAACAAGTTTTAACTTGCTTTCCTTCTGCTCACACTAGTATACAGAAAGCAACTAAGTCCTTCCTCTGGGGTTACCAAAAAAAAACAAACCCCACACCAGAAATAAAGGAGTCAGAAATTACTCCAGAATCATGTACTGTGATATGTTGTAAAGTTTCTTCTCAGGAAAAAGCTGACAGGAGACTGGGTTAGAGCAGGGAAAAAGGACTTACATAATTTAGAGAAATCTGCACTGGAATATGCTGGAGCAGACAATCTCCAGAAGCTCCTTTCAACCAAAATTATTCTATGAGCCCTCAAGACATGAAAGAACTAGTGCTCAGCTACTAGTTCTACTCAGTTGGTAGTGACACCTACCAACTCCCCTCTCCTCTACCTCTGACCAACAGGAAGAGCTGCTCCAAACAGCTTTTTCACTCATACAGCTGCAAAAAGTAGAGTTATAGATTGCAGGTACAGTTAAAGCAGCTGAATGAAGCTAGGATGGAATCAAACCAACCAAGGAGGGAACAGAAGGAACCCCAAAGAACCATCTTAAATAAAATGGGGCTGAAGCAAAGATCAGACAGTTGATCTTTGCATAAGCCTTCTTCACCTGAGCTGTACACTCCTTCACCACATGCATGCAGGACAAAAAAAGCATATATAAATCCTGAAACTGCACAAACCATTGATCTGTAAATATAATCAGGCTTTCAGCCATTTCTAACTAAAACTGCCCAATTTGTCTTTTGTTTTTATTCTAGAGCTCTTTCACTTCATAGAATCAGCATCTCGACAAATTTACAGATGCAGCCTCTGTGGAACAAAAGGGAATAGCAGACATTCAAAGCACTGAAAAACCTCCTGACACGTACCAAAGGCAAGGCCTAGAATCACCACACTCAGCTCAATCGCCAGAAGGAAGAACCTTGTGATCTCCCACAGGATCTGAGGGATAACAGAAACCAGATAAACATGATTAGAGAAAGCCACAAACCAGTCGGAAGTTAATACAGCAAAACTGCACTCTCTGCTCCAGGGGATGACAGCCTTTGAATGGAGCAGGTAATTTCCCCAAACCTTCCTCATGTTTCATGGGGATGTTAATTATATGCTTGTTCCAAGCCCTGTCCATACCTGTGAAACAGAACAGTTGTGTGGGAGCAAGCAAACAGCATGCCTATGGAGAGAGGAAGTGGCCATGGTATGCCACACTTGAGGATCTGCCGCTTGTCTTGGATGTGTTCTTTCTGCTGTACTCCCAAGGAGCACAAACCCAAGGAGACCTCAAAAGTATAATATTAAACAGGACCAGTTCTTAAAGCAGTAGTTTCTTTAGTACAGGTATGACTGAATAAACTTTGTATTCTGCACTCCTTCAAAGCTACTGGTCCCGAAATCTAAAGTATACTCAATTCTAAAGCCCTCCCACTTACAGCTTATCATTTTCATTCCCATGCTTTATTTGGTGAAACAAGACCAAAAAGCAAGCAGGTGAGGCAATTTTCCAGGTAGTCATGCAATAAATCAGTGCCAAACCTAGAAAAAGAACCCAGATTCTGGCTTATTAATCCCTTTCCTCTGAACACTGAATAGCACTCTATTGAAGACACACAATTTTTTAAGGGGCATTTAGTGAGACATTCCTAACCTCAGAAAATACACAGTGTGCATATACGTATATATATATATATAGAGAGAGAGAGAAAACAAAAGAAACATAATAGACATGATAGAACATGTGTTTTTACAGGAAAAATTGACCAAGTATCTGCCTTAGTGCATGACTTCCCAGCAAGGTGCACTTAGCAGCAACATCAACACAGCTGAAGAAAAGCACCTTCTCATCTCTATTATTCAAGTCCCAGACCTACGTCTATTCAACAGATGGGAATTAAAATGCTACAAACACCCAGCCACACACAAGCAGTGCATTGCAATACTTTGACAGGTAAAATTAAAGGGAAAAGCAAAAGAACCACACTGATCCCAGAGAATAAAGCCAGAAGACCCGTACTCTGTGGGTAGCTCTTGTTCCTCTAACACATCAAGAACTAGAGAGTTTTTTGTAGCAGAATATTACCTAAAACAAGTCAAATGACTGCAAAGGAAAAGCACATACAAAGCTGTTTCCTGTTTGCTAAGGGCTCGTCCTGTGCTCAGAGTGGCTGCAAGGACATTCAGTTATCAGTCTCAAAAGGGAATTTGAGGGAATTTATTTGCTTTCAATACAAAAGAATTAAATATTTTTCGAAGAACTACTCAAATATTGCAAGAATAACAAAGGCCAGGTCTGGCCTATCCACTAAAGTTCTCTGAATGTTTAGCTCTTGCAAAGCAGAATCATTCCATCTCTACAACATGAAAGGTTTGCTGCCAGCACTCGTGCATCTATTTTAGGAAGTCCATTGTTTTACAGCCCTGGATGTTGTGATCATTTGGATACAGCTATCAGAACAGGATTCCATAGTAGATATAGCTATGACTACTGGAAGAAAACACATTCTTCTTGTATGCATACAAAAGGAAAGCCTTAGCAGATTGCTGTGTCCAGAACCGCACAAAGCAGAGACTCTAAAAATCAGCATTTTACCTACCTTATCAGCAACTGTGGCAGCATCAGAGGCACTCACAGTCATGGAGACAACAGCACGGGCAATACCAACTAAAGCCACCACAAATACCTACACAAAAATATATCAAAAGTGAGCTCATGTCAAAAGGCACATACACAGCATTGACCAGAAACCCTTTTGGAATACCATTTCCAGGTCAGCTTTCAAGTCTGACAATGCGTACTAAGGATTTTTTGTAGCAGATTAATTTCCCAAAGAAGATTCCTCAGGCCTGTTAGAGGTAGCAGTACCAGCTTAGAATTTAGGAAGGAACAGATTTCCTCAGCTGTCAGATTAAACAGCTCCAAAGAGGTCTCATCCACTCCTTACAACAGTACCTTTACAGGCAGTGTTCCCACCTTTAATCCACTGGGGCCGGGGAGTAGAAAAAACAGACAAAAAACATATCCCTCCAAATTACAATATCAAGTGCTTGATATGACTGAATAAACACATCAAATCGGATAACAGAAGCCACTCGATTCCAACTACTAGATCTGTGATAAAACTAAAATCTGCAGTTCTCTCACTCCACAATGACAAAGCTGAGGAACACAGAAGAAAAAAGAACCTCAGTTGCAGCCAACGGCTTTAAAACATCTTACCTTGCTGCACAGGGCAACACAGAGATACCCAAGTCAGCTCATGTACCATTTAAGCATGACAGTGTGGAGCTCAGCAAGGCTAATTTACCAACTCCCTTGCTGTCACAGCCATACTATGCAATTAAGAGCTCAGTTGGATGTATCCACCCTCTGCTGTGCAGACTTACCCTCTAAGAAAGCAGATTTTTCCAGATAAAATTCTCCAAGTCACAGGCTAATTCTAATGATGTGGGTAAGAGACAGCTAAATCTATTACAGAATGAAGAGAGTCCAAGCTGATTCCAAGGTGGCTGGAGAATAGAAATGACCAATAACCTACAGCTGAATATTTCCTCCCTGGAGGAAGAAGGGATGCAAATGCCATGAAAGAAGAATAATAATACAACACTCCTCCTGGGGTGGAAAACTCTGGGACAAAACACTGACAAAAAAGAAAGATCCCTCTATATTTATTGTTCTGAAGCAGCAACAACTCATTGGAGCTGAAAACACACCCTTTTTACTTCCTTTCTAAGTAGGTAAAGACTCTTCCCAATCTATTAACTTTGTTTTAATCACTGAGTCCACAAGAAAGCATTCCTTCAAGGCATGACAAAGAGCTGTTTGAAAGGAAATCCTCACCAAACACACTTACATCCTCATTTCCCAGTAACATACTCCAGAAGATCAAACTGCATGAGTTTTTTCCTCTAAGGCTGTTTCATCACCTTCTGCTTCTCACTCTGTTTTGAAAAAGCCAACAGCACACAACCAGTTCCCTTTTTTCTTCCCTTTGGTTTCTCAGGAGTTTCGCTTTTCAAAGCCTTTGGCATGAACTTTCTACTGAGCCATGTGCATTAAACAAAGCATGAAGGAAGATTTAAATTGTGACTGGAAATGGTTGGTACTATTTTTAAAAAGTTTGGAGCATTTGTGTGTATACCTGGTCATCCACAGCTATGCACAAGCCCAGCGCCCACACTCCAGGCCTGAAAGAGCTAAAAAGACTTTCCACCACAGATTCAGTTGAGGCTACTAGCCCAGATTAGGTTTTGATGCTTCTTGGGTTTTGCCATGCCAGTACCTGTACACAGCCCAAAGAGGATGCCTCCCATCTAATCCAATTCAAACACACATTTACTTCTACAGCCTGGACCAATCTCACTGAGAAAGAGAAAGCTCATTATGCTACACACTGAGGCAAGCCAAGATTTCAAACAGCACCTATGATAAAGCTTCTGAATTACATTTTTAAACAAATCCAGGTAGGTCCTTAGCTGCATTTACTGTGAGCAGTACCACAGTTAATAGGTATGAAGTTCAGGGACTACTATAGAGACTACTTTAACATGATCAACAGTTGCCCATGCCTCCTTAAGCTGGGGAGAGGAGAACAGACAAGGTCTTACACATTTGAGAGTTGTAACTGTACTGTCTGTATATTCTGTTTCCACCTTAAGAAGTAACAAGAACATCATCAAGTCAGCAGTCACTTTGATATGACAGGAAAGAAACTAACAGAATTGTCTATATTTCCAGACTAACCAGAACCTTGTCACATCACCAGTTGCTACAGTAGATGACCAAGCTTTCTAACAGCTTCAGGGATTCTCAGTGAGAAGCTGGTTTTATGTCACATGTGACTGCAAGGAACAAGAAAGTGAAAGGTGCTAAATTCTGTGACAGAAAAGCAACAAAAGAAGGGGAAAGAAAAAGAGAAAAAAATCACCACAGGAGAACAAAATCCACCCAAATCCAGAAGATATGGTCCCAGAATCTGTGAAAAGCAGAATTCAGACAGTGAAAAAAAAAATAAAAAATAAAAAGTCTGTGTCTACTTCTTGTAGTATACCTTCAACTAAAACCAGACTATATCCCTGTGAGGTCTGGTCTACACTCTCTCTCTACTCGTTCAGTCATATTGTTCATGAGTGGTAATAAAAAGCACTCACTCTTCCGTTCAAAAGCACAGAGCGGTACTCACTAGTATGTAGAATGTAGTGAAGATTGGGCTGGAAGTGACCCGGATTTTGGCCCTGGCAGAGGGCAGCTTCCAGAGAAGAAACATAAAGAAAAGCACATTGGGAACCAGGAGCAGAAGATCCCAGTAGCGGACTCTGCAAGAAGTAAATAAAACAAGGTGTTTTTTTTTTCTCTCCCTGTTCTTCAGCAGCTAGAAGGCAAGGCATCAGCCCCGGTTCCTTCTCAACCAAACTGAGAAAGAAAGCTCTTTCCCCTGGCCCAGGCCATGGTCCCATTTTCTCCATCTCACCTGGATTTCCCAATGTCCTCATAGAGCAACAACAGGCACTTGTGTGGCACAGTGATGTTAGTGTCATTGACTGCCTGCGTTGTTGTCGGGGTCAAAGTCGTCACATTATCCCCTGCTGTCACCAGGGCAGTCCAATGGGTGATGTTGTCAGACACGGATAATCTCATCACAGACATCCTGCCTTCCTTCTGGTCCAGGTCAAACACAGTGCAAGACAACCACAGGAGAGACAAAAAGCAACATTAGATCAGTTGTGAGTCAGAGTTAAAACACACATCCCTGCCATTAGGTTCCTGCATAACTGCTTCCTGCTTGTTACAGCCAATTATCATCATCAGAAAGACTGTATTGCACAATGAAATGCCACCTGCCCTTACTCTGCACACAGCCATTAGGGTGCACAGTACAAAACCACTATCTTATATCAGAGTAACAACCACTTTCAAAATAGTGTAATACTACGCTGGATTAAATTTTGTGATTTTTTTTGAGCTTTGGCAGATTCATAGAAGAAATCAAAAATCAGCAGCAATAAGTGGCATCATCAGATGGAGACAGAAACACTGCTGTACCAGAACATTAGTGACCATTCTAGCTCCCAAGATCAATAAGTTATAGTCAATGATTTGATCTAAACTATTGCAAACCAAAAATCAAGTCCCCTACCTAAAACCCATTGCTGTTACCAACCCCACAGTCTGAGAGCAGGGAGAGCCTCACATGCTTTTGCCTAAAGGGACTGTACAGACTTCATCTTCCAAAACCAACACTGGCAAAAGCCAAGATTCAGCATTTTTCTTCCAGCTCTCTGCAGGACACCACAACTGTTTTGATTTTAAGCAGAACAGCAAGGCTGTGAAAAGACAGCACCTTTCTAAAACCCTGTTAGTGTAAAGGTCTCCAACTTCTTTACCTCCACCAGTCTCAACTGCTTTGCACTTCTCAGACACAGATCAGCATCACCACTGGCAACTCACAAACCCAGAACCAGCAGCAGCTCAACCTAACAGGTTTCCTAAGGTCAAACTATCAGGCAGCAGAGCACTACAGTCAGAATCAGAAAATCATGGCACTAAGTTTTTTTGCCTGCCCCACCTTATACCTCTCCTGTCCCTCGGAAAGATGACAAGACAGAACTTCCCACTCCCCTGATGAAACATTTTTGAGCTGCCTTCCCAGAGAGAACATTCACTTTTCTGCCATCTGTCCATCCCCCCAGGCCCTACACTGCTGCGATATTAAATGTCCCTCCAGAAATTAAAGGGAAACTCTGTTCTGCCATCCATAAAACTCCACACGCTTCATGCCTCTGCCAGTGGCTTTGGCAGAAACAACAGCAGCAGCAGTTTATCCCTCTGCTGGCTCCACGAAGCTTAAGTAGACTATGGCACACAGTACTTCAGAGTAGTTTTTAGTATATACTAGAGTTTTTACCTGATTTACCTTACTAAGCCTGCTCCTGGTTCAATGTATCACCTTGTGCAAATTCTCTCCTCTTCCCACCCTAAAACAGCAACCCTCACCTTAAGAGCTGAATGCAAACACAGAAGTCCTACCATCTCTCCTGGCACTCCTCAAAGAAGCTGTCATGGATGACACACAGATTAAAAAAAATAAATCTCTATCATCTGGCATCTTAAAGATGCACATTGCCATAGACAGTGCTCTAGCAGTTTGTGTGCTAGGGTCAATCCGGGATTCATCTCAAAAAAAATCTCCCTGACTTTAGCCCTGGCTGGCACAGCAAAAACTGACAGAGTCCATGACAGGACTCAAAAGGTATTTTCCCTGCGAGGTTCTGGGTGACTCACGAGTCGGAAAGAATCAGTCCTGTGTCATCTGTTGAGCTCTTAGAGTTCAGTAGCACCCTCCCCACAAGCTGCTCAAGACTGTCAGCCACAGATTCTTCTTTCTCTTCAGAGGCTGAAACTCCTCCCAGGTCTTTCGAGGGGTAAGGGGATCATCCCAGCCTCAGCTAACAAACCCTCCCCTTGATTCATCCATGCTGACAGATACTCTGAGTTAGGATTTTCCTTTTGCCACTGCCGTATGCTGTGCTACACAAGAGACGTCACATTAAATAAACATATGCAGACCTGGAAAGATCAGCTTTGTGCTGAGATGGCAAAATCTGTGCCTAAAAATCCTAGTTCTAGTAGAGGTTC
>JAHREE010091205.1:0-10148 GCA_033628505.1 Tringa tobata | reverse complement strand
CGGCGCGGTGCGGCGCTTAGTGCCGGTGCGGCGGGCTCCACGCGTGTCTGCTCTCCCTCCCGGGCGCAGGGCTGGCGGAGATCGCGGGGAGCCGCGTGGCCGTGCTGCTGCTGGCCGGCGGGCAGGGCACCCGCCTCGGCGTCCCCTACCCCAAGGGCATGTGCGACGTGGGGCTGCCCTCCCGCAAGACCCTCTTCCACCTCCAGGCCCAGCGCCTGCGGCGGCTGCAGCAGCTGGCGGAGGAACAGCACGGCACCCCCTGCCACATCCCCTGGTGAGACCCCTGCCCTCCGCCTCCCTGGGTCGGTGCCCCCCTGGGATGGGTCAGTGCCCCCATGGGTTGGCTCTGGTGGGGCAAGGCTTGTGAGGTGGCATGGGCAGGTTATTGGTAAGACCCCCGTTAGCATCAGCCCAAGTGGTGGTGGTGGGGTCAAGCTCCCGTGGGCTGGCATTGGTAGGACCCCTGTTAGCATCAGCCCAAGTGGTGTTGGTGGGGTCAAGCTCCTGTGGGTTGGCCTTGGCAGGACCCTCGGCATCCAGCCTAACTGCTGTTTGGTGGGTTAAGGGTCTGTGGGTTGGTGTTGTTCCATTGGCATTGGCTGAGCTAAAGCCCCGTTGGGTTGGCCTTGGTGGGTCAAGGTCTTGTGGGTTGGCGTGGACCCCATTGGTGCCTGCAGGTCGAGGACCTGTGGGTTGGTGCAGACCCCCATGCGTAGACCCTCTTGACAGCAGTGCTATTGCTATGGGCATAGCTTGTTGGAGTTTTAGTGGGTTAAGGCCCAGAGGGTGGCACCAGCAAGTCCCACGTTGTCAGGCTCAACCCTACGGCCCTTGGGAACACATGTGATGTCACCTGTGGTCATCCTGCTGCCACACAAGGCAGGGGCCTGGGCGGGTAGGGACTACAAGCAGGAAGTTGGCATCGTGGTGGGAACTGTCTGTTGCAGCTGGGTGTCTCCCCCACTGCACAGGGTGTGGTAGGGTTGTGGAGATGCATGTTGCAAGGAGCCCTTCATTGACTTGCCAAAGAGGTGGGACCACAGAGGGTCAGATCCTTCTAAATGTTTGGGAGGGAAAGAAGCCTGTCCTGGGTGTTAGGGGCTGAAGGGGTTCCCCACGTTTGGGATGAGGGCTGTGAGGCCCTGCCGCTCCTCCCTGCTTATCGGGTCTCTTCTGCACCCTGACAGGTACATCATGACAAGTGGCCGGACTATGGAGTCCACCAAGGAGTTCTTCCTGAAGCATCACTATTTTGGCTTGAAGAAGGAAAATGTCATCTTCTTCCAGCAGGGCATGTTGCCCGCCCTGGGGTTTGATGGGAAAATCCTGCTGGAGGAGAAGGGCAAGATTGCCATGGCGCCAGGTCGGTGGCCGGGAGCTGGCAGGAGGGGTGCAAGGGGGTGAGACACGGTGCTGAGGACAAGCTTTTGGAGCTGGAGCCTGCGTAGAGCAGAGTTGCAGCGTGACGTGGCCCTCGGGTGATGCTGGCTGGGAGGTGTCCATCTTGGCGGGGAGGAGCAGGGTGGGGTATGGCCGGGCTGATGACCCTGGCTCCCTGGGGAAGGAAGATGAGCGTGGGTGGATGACGGGACAGCCGGGTGTTGCTGCGGCCCCAACGGTTTGTTTCCTCCACAGATGGCAATGGGGGCCTGTACCGGGCCCTGGGGGCACACGGCATCATGGATGACATGGAGCGGAGGGGCGTGCAGAGTGTCCACGTCTACTGTGTGGATAACATCCTGGTGAAGGTGGCTGACCCCAGGTTCATCGGGTTCTGCTTGGAGAAGGGAGCAGACTGCGGGGCCAAGGTAGGGTTTTGGGGGCAGGCAGGTGCCCCTTCCCTGGGGCAGAGTGGGGTCTGTCCTGTTCCTTGCCTGGCTTCCCTCACTCCTCACCCTTCCTTTGCCGGCTTGCCGCAGCCAGGAGGGATAGCTAAGCACCGGGAGCTCACTGGTGTAGTAGCACCAGAGTCCTACCTGTCCCTTGGGTCTGGCATCCTGGGGGATGTGTGTTGTCACTGACCCCTGCCTGGTGCTGCTCCCGTCCTGCTTTGTGTGGGGTCACACACAGCCCCTGGAGTGTGTATGACCCACTAGTCCCTGGGGCTGAGAACTGCCAGGGAGCTCCGTGGGGTCTCCCGGTCCCCATCCGGATGCTGGGCAGCTGTTGTCCAGGCGGCTGTGGGGAGCACAGGCATCCGGGATCCCTGACAGGCTGCCAGCTGTCCCCGGCTGTGACGTCCTGGGCACTAGACCAGGACACGGTGGGTGCAGCTGGCTGCTGACGCTGGTCCCAGCCCCGTGTCTCACCGGTAGGACGTTGCACGCCCGAGGCTTTACTTAAAAGCTGGATTAACAGCCAAAGGGGCTGTGTGATTGTGTTTGCGTTGGGCTTGGCTCCGGCAAACAGGAGACAGGAGCAACCAGGTGAAAGGACTTGCTGGCCTTGAAGCTTTCCATCGAGCTGGGAAAGGGAAAGCAGTTCCTCCTTCTGGCCCGAGCGAGAGAAGGAGGAAATAAACCCTAGCGTGCAGAAAAGACAAAGCCCCGCGTTCCTACGTGCTGCCCTGCTGTGGTGCTGGTGATGGGTAGGGATTTGCTGGGGGCTGCCGTGCCCAGGGGGAGGTGTGAGGAAGAGGAGGGAGGTCAGGTGTGGGGAGATGGCTCTGCTGAGCCAGCAGCCTCCTGCCCGTGCGTGGCAAGCTGGCTGCTCACGTGCGGTGCTAAAAATACCCCTGACCTCTGCCAGCCACATGCAGGCTCGGTGCCAGATCCTGCCTGCACCCTCTCGCTGTGCCTGACACCCTGTCACCCAGCTCTGCCATTTCTTCCTCCTCCAGTCACCACTGCCAGAAGCATCTGGGGTGGGAGGGTTCCAGCATCCCTACCCCTGCTGTCCTGTGCAGGGAGATGCCTCCACAGGGGCTGCTGGGTACAAGGGAGTGTATCTGAAGTGCAGGGCTTTTGGGGGGTCTTTCCCTGACAGTGCTTCCCTTGGGCAGGTGGTGGAGAAGACCAACCCCACGGAGCCGGTCGGCGTGGTGTGCCGAGTGGATGGTGTCTACCAGGTGGTGGAGTACAGCGAGATCTCCCTGGCCACTGCCCAGAAACGGGGCCCGGACGGGAGGCTGCTCTTCAACGCGGGCAACATCGCCAATCACTACTTCACCACCGCCTTCTTGAAAGATGTAGTCAAGTAAGGGCCTGCCGGGGTGCCACCAGCGTGCCAGAGGAGGGGTGCCCCTGCTGAATGGAGCTGGCTGCCCACGCCATGCTTTCTGCTGGTTGAGCTCCAGCTGTTTGCAGGTGTGCTGGGATGAGGCCCATGGGGACTGGTCCCTGCCCATGTCCCCCAACTCTCTGCACAGTCCCTCACTTGAGATAATGTTTCCCTTTGCCATCACCAGTGGCTGGTGCCAGAGCCCAGGGGTGTGGGGCTGTTCTCCCTGGCTGCTGTGGGGATGAGCAGCCCCATGGCTGGGGGTCAGGGCAGAGCAGTTGTCCTGCCACAGCAGCGTCTCAGCTGGGGGGCTGGAGATGTGCCTTGCTGAGGGCAGTGACAGCTTGCTCTTGGCCCGTTGCAGCACTTATGAACCACGGCTGCAGCACCACGTGGCCGAGAAGAAGATCCCACACGTGGACATTGCCACGGGACAGCTGATCCAACCCGAGAAGCCCAATGGGATCAAGATGGAAAAATTCGTCTTTGATATCTTCCAGTTTTCCAAGTATGCCCTTTTCTCTCTGCGGGGAGCAGGCTGCTGGCTCTCCCTCAGGCAGCTCTGAGAGCCTCTAGGGGGTGTCAGGGCTGTGTCCACTGGCAGTGCCCCGGGGTCAGGACAGGATGCCAGCTCCTGTGCTGTTCAGCAGTGGACGATTGTGCCCTGAGATGAGCAGGGATGTGAGCAGCGGGAGGCAGGCACTGTGTGCCTCCAACTCCTCTGGCCCAGAAGGAGGGCTCAGCTGAGTATCTGCTGACCCTCCCTCCTTCACAGCTGTGAGGACAGCCCATGGGTGTGGGCTGCAGGGGTCCGTGGTCCTAGCTCAGCCACCCTGGCAGGGGAGAAGCCAAAGTGACAGAGAGTAGCTGTCCCAAACCTGACCCTCCTGTGCCCTGTTCCTCCCCCCAGGAAGTTTGTGGTGTACGAGGTGCTGCGTGAGGATGAGTTTTCTCCCCTGAAGAACGCAGACAGCCAGAATGGCAAGGACAACCCTACCACAGCCCGACACGCCTTGATGTCCCTGCATCACTGCTGGGTTCTCAATGCGGGGGGGCACTTCGTGGATGAAAACGGCACACGCATCCCTGCCATCCCTCGGTGAGTTGCTGCTCCCAGCCCCTGAAACCAGCGTTGCTGGAGTGACCAGCCGTGGTCCTGGGTGGTCCATGGGGCAGATGCAGGTACGGGCTGGGGGTTGGCTGCAGGAGGGGAAGAAATGCAGTTGGCAGAAACTTTCCTTCTTGATTTAATGCCTGTGAACCAAATCCTGCTGGTCCCCATTGCACAGCCGAGGTTGCCAGTGCAGGGAGGAGGTGGTTCCCTGAATCCCGAGCGTGCCAGCAGGTCCGTGCAGTAGCCAGGCTGGGGTTGTGGCACTCCTCCACCGAGAGACCTCCCACTGCCCGCGTCTGGAGAACAGCAAGCACCAGACTTGTTCTGCCCTCTTTTTCCCCACCCTTGCTAACCCTTGTTTATTCCCACGTAGTGTCACAAACGGAAGGTCAGATGCCACCCCAGCAGATGTCAATGACAAGTAACTATACCGTGCAGCGTGCATGGTGGCGGGGCTGTGCTTAGGTACTAATGGGCTCTAGGTGCCGCAGCGTGCCCGGCTGCGGACGCGCGCTGGTGGGCAGGTGCCTGTAGTGACTAACGGGGCCGGGGGGCTCGGGGCTGCATGCTGGGAGTGGGGCATGTCTTGCTACAGGACCCTGTGGACGCTGCTTCTCACGGTGGTGGGTGGTAGGCAGCGTCTGCTCCCTCCTTGGGTTCCTTTCCGCAGAGGAACCGGCAGGGATGGCTGGAAGGGGCTTGTGCCCTTGGTACAGGCACAGGGTGGTCAGGCAGCCCCCCAAAGGCCACCCCGCAGGCGGGATGCTGTTGGGAAACAATGCAGGCGTGTCCCTTCGGTGACACTCCCCTGTTTGTCACGCCACGGCATAGCACAGCCCGGACCGATCTCGGCTGGTCTCCTAGCTGGAGACAGCTGCCGTCTCCTGGTGTCCACCAGGCGTCCAGGCTAATTGAAACGGGATTAAAAACATTAAGTGAACGTCAAGCAGGCTTTGATGTAGCATGTGCAAATCTCGGCGTAGGCGGCCAGCTGTGCTTTGTGTGACCTCAGCTCTTGAGTTTTGAAGGTCCAGGCCGTGACACCAGGGAAAGCCCCTGGCTCAGCGCTTGAAAATTTACAGAAGTAAATGGGAAAGTTGACAGAAGTGCTAAAGCAACCTCTATAATAGCAGCATGTTCTTCTGTAGGCACGTCTGTGTGGCTGGGACTTAGAGCCGGTCAGTGTAAATGACTTGCAGACTAAGCAAGCTTGGTACCTCCCCCAGCTTCAGGAGAAGCCTTCAGTATCTTCTGGTACTTTCTGGCGGGATATACCTACAGCCTCTGTTTTTAATTCTAGACTCCAAGTGCTTTCAGGCTTATAACTAAACCATCACACTAGTGATAATGCAGGACAAAGGATGCACTTTATCCTACATTTATCCTTCATTGCCAGTTAATGGCTATTTATTTATTTATTTATTTTTAAAGTATTATCTTGAAATGAATCCGACTCTAAGGCAAGCTCAAGTACAAGGGCTGGCTTAGGATGGATGAGTTTTATTTACTCACTTCTGGGAGGGGGCTGAGCAAGTGCGTGGCAGCAGGGACAAGCTTCGACCTGGCCCAAGGGAACGTTGTCACAGATGTCATCCTGTGATGCCTGTGGGGCTGTGGTGGGCAGTGAGTGTGAAAGGGGACCCTGGGGTGCTGCCATGCACCCCCTGGCCAGGCTTACACACCGGCTGGATCCAGGGGGCATCCAGGGGTGTCCTACAAAGGCTGGTGGCAGCAGGAGCAGGGTCAGGGACCCCCCCACGGACCCCTGCCCAGCAGTGTGGCTGTGGCTGTGGCTGGTCTCAGGGCCAGGCAGTGTTGGTGTGGATCTGTCCTCGTCCTCTCCAGCTGAGGCTTGTGTGCAGAACAGAAGAGCTGAGGCAGCTGATCTAAGAGGCAAAGGCAGGAGGAGCAGGCAGTACCACGGGGAGTATTTTTGAGCGAGCAGACAGGCTTATCCTGTGGCCTCTGGTGGTGCTTTAAACAGGGAGTGTGTTTACAAAAAGACCTGTTGTGACCAGCCAAACAGGAGGGTGCTGTGAGTGCATCTCTCATGACCTCAAGGATGCAGGAGGAAGAGGAGGAGGAGGAAGGGGTGACGAGCTTGCATGCAGCATCAAATATAGTGGGAGCGTGTGTCCAGGCCGGGGGCGTAGGCGCTGCTGTAGTTGCACACCTGGAAAGGCACGTAGATCCTCCTGAAAAGCGCATCTAAACCTCTCTTCCCTTTCAGTCGCTGCTGGTATCTAAACTTTAGCTCGCACCTCCGTGGAGAGCACGCAAGGCTTGACTAACCCAGGGCAGCTCTGCGCTGGTGGGGTCTGCGTGGGCCGGCAGCCACCGGTGCTCCTGACGGACACTGACCCTGCACTGGTGTCTGTGGGATCTCTGGGCCCCGTCCGCATCCCCCGGTGGGATGTAGCTAACTCTCCTGACTTTTCATTTTTCTCCGCAGCTTGAAGGATGCAAATGACCTGCCAATCCAGTGTGAAATTTCTCCCCTCGTCTCCTACGGAGGAGAAGTGAGTACTGCCACTCTGGAGCTCAAGCAGCCTCGCAGATTAACTGGGCAGGTGGGGAGGCTGGCGGGGGTAAGCCACGAAAACAGGACTTGGATTCGCTGCGGAGCTTTTTGAGGCAGTGTCCCCCAAGCTGCGAGCAGGGGAGGGGACCAGAGCCACCTGCAAGAAGGTCAACGGAGTGGATGACACGTGGTGGATTCCTAACAAAGCTGCTTCCTCCCCCCTTAGGGTCTGGAGAAGTATGTGAAGGACCGAGAGTTTCGCGCGCCTTTGATTATCGACGAGGACGGGATCCACGAGCTGGTGAAGAACGGGATGTAGCGGTGGCACCGTGCCCAAGCCGGGCTGCCCGTCCCACCTGGCGGGCTGGGGATTCGGACACATGAAGGTTTATGGCTGTAACTGGTAGGGGCTGATCCTGCTCGCTCTGGCCCTGTGCGGAGGAGGATGTAACCCACTCGGTTCTTGGCATGTTGTATGCTTCTATTTATATTTTAATTTAAAAACCAAACACTTTATGGATTCCCCTGCCACGAAGCACAGCTATGGCGCTGCTCTTTGCACTCCAGGCTGTGGGCATTTATTTTTAAACATGTATATAGTAATAGTCATTGTACATGCAGAAGATTTTTATGGTACGGGGCTGGGGTTAATCTTGAATTTTTATTTTTCTCGAATCTACATGACTATTTTTTTTAATAGTGTCCTTGTCATTGCCCATATCCTCCCTTTTGGTCACCCTTTGTACGTTGCACAACTGGAAGCACCCAATTAAACTCTGAGTCCCTCCTGTCTGTCATCTGGTGGTGTTTTAGTGACGGTGACTTTCCGCTGAGGCTCTACTCATAGACTGTGTCACACTGAGTCCCCTGCTCTGCCCAGCCCAGCAGCAGCTGCTGCCTGGGGGGGTCGCAGGCAGATCCTCTGGCCCCTGGCACTCGTTTGCAGCATTTCTTCTGGAGGAAGCAGAGGGCTGCGCGTTCCTCTTGGGTTTCTGCAAGTGGCAGCCAGCTTTGACCAGGTAGGAACGGGTGGGTGTGTGATGCCACTGGAGTGCTGGGGTGAGACCAGCCTGGCACAGTGCCCTCCAGCACCATCCCATGCCTTCTGCTTTTCCAGGGAGGGGTCATTGGCTCCTGCCAGAGCCCACCGCCCCAAAGCGTGGTGTCCCCACACCCTTGGACAGAGTGGTTCTGCTGCCTCCCCTCCTTTTTGGAGGGGAAAGGGTGCTTGGATGGCTCCTCTGCTGCTCTAAGTCCTGTTGCAGCCCCTGGGGCAGGGTGGCACAGCCATCTCCTGCCCCACAGCCGCCTGAGGAGGGCTGGGAGTGGGGTTCAAACTGGTTACCCAGGAGAAGTCACCAAGTCCCCCAAGTTCTGAGGTGGCTGTTGGGCACCCCAGGCTCGGCCAAGCACTCGGCTCCCAGCGTGCCTGGGAAGTTGGGGCCATGCGGGGGGTCCTGGATGGCTCTGTGGCTGCTGGTGGCTTGCCACGGGCCAGCTGGGCTGTGTGTGGCCAAGGCAGGCTGGCGGCTGCGGGTCTCGGGGGAGAGAGCCCGGGATGGGGGCCAGAGCGGATGCGAGGAGCCGGTACGGAGTGCTGCGGGTGGTCCGTACCGCCACCTCCCCCTACCCACTGGCTCTGCCAGGCCCTGGGAGCAACCCCCATGGAGAAGGGACATCTCTGCTCCGTGGGGAGCAGGCGGGTGCCCCCGAAGCTGCTCCTCCTTGGCATGGGGCAGGCAGCAGCCGGAGCACAGTGTGGCCCACCTCGGGGGGATTCTCGTGGCCCCGGGACCAGCGCTGAGCAGGCGTGAGGGGCTGCACGGTGAGCCTGGGGGCATCGCCGCTCCAGCTGGTGCCATGGAAGGGGTGGAACTGGGAGGTGTTTCCTTTGGCTTCTTGGCTCTGTTGGCGCACCATCCCCATTGTGTTGGGTCCTGGGATAGAGCGACGCTGGCGCTGGCCGCCGCCAAGTATTGAGTGCCAATTCCAGGTCGGAGGAGGCGAGCGGGGCAGAGCGGAGCTGGCTGGTGGTTGTGCCAGTGTGCACGTAGGGCAGCCAGCACGGGGGCATCCCCCTGCCAGCTGATCCGGGGTGGCACGCCGGGGCATGGTGCAGAGCCCTGCAGCAGGCACCCCACTAAACCTGCTCCCTGCCTTGCTCACCTCTTGCTGTGCCCGTGGCTGGGCTGGCACCCCAGCCCCTGCCCGGTGGCAGCGGTGAGGGTCCCCCGGCACGTCCCTGGCATCCTGCCCGGGGCTGGGTTTGTTTGTGTGGAGAGCAGGCGGGCTGGGAGTTGGGCGAGGAGGGTGGTTTGAGGGTTTGGGAGCACGGCCGCAGCCCTGGGGCAAGGTGCCTCCTCCAGCGTGGGGTGCCCCATGGGACAGCAGCGCTTTTTGGGAGCTGCTGGGGTGCTGCTTCCCTCCCACGGCAGTGTGGGTGCTGGCTTAAAAGGGAGCCAGCCAAAACACTAGTCAGAAAGAATATTGAATTTTTTTAATTTTTTTTTTTTAAAGTGCATTTTTAGCTGTTGTCCAAAAAATAATGTGAGCTGATTATTATTATTATTTTTCTCCCTGCTGCGTTGCGTAGCTGGTGGCCGCAGTACCAAGCTAGTGCCTGGAAATGATGTAAAACCATGAGCCCAGTGTGCAGCTCGGGGAGCTGGAGTGCTTCTTCTGTGCCACGTGCCGGGGCAGGTCGGCTCTCCGGCCGGTGTCCTGGCCACGCGTGCCCCCGCAGGAGCCCGGCACCCTTCCCACCAGGGGCCTGGAGCGGGGCAGCCCGTGTGGGACCCTCCGGGGCAGTGATGGGGCCACGTGGAGCACCCCCATCACCTGCATTTTTGGGGTGTCCCACCTAGCCCCTGCACCTCAGAGTGCAGGAGGAGGGTCCCGGCCACGCGTGCCATCCTGCAGCTGTGGGGGCGAACACCGGAAAGCAAAACGCCGCCTATTACTTTAGGTTCCGTCGCCGGCCAAGGGGATTTTATTTTTTTTTTTATTTTTTTTTTTTCTCTCGAGCTATGAATGGGTTTTGCTGTAAATTATAGCTTTGCGCACATTCCCTCGGGCCGAGGAAAATAACCTCCGCCGAAAAGCCAGCCTGGATTGGTGACTGGCTCCCCCTCTCCGCTCCCTAATTGAAACCAAATGTGCAAGATGTAGGATTGTGGGATTTCTGGCCGGCTCCCAGGAATCCGCAGAATGCGAACGCGCTCCCAGAGGCATCTTGCATCAGCCCGGGGAAGTTCGCTCCTCGCCTGGCTCCCCCGGCCCGGGCGAGGGGCGAGG
>JAHREE010091200.1:0-11727 GCA_033628505.1 Tringa tobata | reverse complement strand
CCTGGTCTGGTGGGAGGTGTCCCTGCCCATGGCAGGGAGGTGGAACTTTAAATAGATGATCTTTAAGGTCCCTTCCATCTCTAACCCCTCTGTGATTCCCTTCTTCAGGCAGAGGCACCAGTATGGAAGGGACAAGAGTGGGAAAAGGCAGCATGTGGCATCTGTAGCCACTGTCCTCGCTCCTCCCCAGTGCAGGAGGTTGGAAAGACATCGTGTGTAGTAAAGGAGGGGGTTTGGCTGATGTTCACTGCCTGAATGGTTTTAGGAACGAGCCACTGAGTGAATAGAAAGCCTGCTGTGTCTTGACCCTCAGCTTTCCAGTTTCAACCCCAGTGTGATCTTTCTTACACTGGTTGGTTTGAATTTCAAAGCTGGAGGTTAGGCTGGAGGGAGAGCTCCCTTTTCTTGTCAATACTGGCATGCTGCCTTTTGTTTTTGTTTTGTTTTCTTCTTTACTCATCCATCATCCTGAAAAATTTGATTTGGGAATTAAAATGTCACTTTTCTGGAAGCTTCAGTGATTCCCTGGGGTTAAACCACGCTTGGTCCTTGGCACAGCAGCATCCAGTGAGGAAGCGTGTCCCCGAGGTTGTCACTGCTTTGGTCTTTCCTCCGTGTCCCCAGCGTGCCCGTCCCCTGCCAGATGGAAAGGCTTTGATTTAAAGGCTGGGGTAGAGAGTAATGGAGATTCGGGATAATCATAAATTCACTGCTGCTCTTTTCCTTTTAGTAAAATATCTGGGAATTGGCAACTAATGTGGTAAAATGATTTCTTTCACCTTATGCATGAAATTCCTGACATTATCCAGAGTATAATAAAAACAGAGATGGCTTTGTCGTAATAACACATCTTTCTCCTGTATGAGATGGAAAGAGACATTTACAGACGTTGCTCTAACAGTTTCATTTGTTCCTTTATCACCTTTTGATACCATGGGCTGTAGAGCTAGAAGGAGATATTAAAGAAAATCAAAATCCTTGGGAAGGCACCCTTTACAGTGGCATATGTATTATAATTTGATGACAGCAACCTACTCTTAAACCACTACGATTTATATGTGACCTCTAAGGTGAGAGAAATTACCTTGGTTTGTGTCGGACTTATTTTAATGAAGAAAGTTAAATACTTCCAGTCTTCCAAAAAAATCCAATGGGAACGGATGTGTGTTCCTACGTGATTGTTGAGCAGCTGAATACCTGAAATTATCTGTGGTGTTGGCATTATTGAGCTTCCCCACAGGTTTTTTTTTTCCTCTAGTGGGAAGATGCAGCGTGGCCAGAGGAACATCTCTTTAAAGTGCGTGTGACAGATGTTTTCTTAATCAAATATATTAAGTATTACCATTTAAAATTTGCTTAGAAAGTGATTAGGCCCAGTAGTGTGATCTTGCCTCATACTGGTCGGGCTTTGTTTTGTTAATGTTGCAATTAATCTTAGCAAAAATCTAATTCATCCCTGGGCTGCTTTCATGCCACGAGGAGTTTGTCGAAATCTAATGCAACAACCCCCCTGTCTCATCAGATACGTTATCGTGATTTAGAGGAACAGCAGGTTTATGGAGTTTTGTTCCAGGGTAATAAAATTACGTTCTTCACGAGTTTGGGATAATTAATCTCGTTATTGTTTTGAAGAATAAGTCTCTAATAAGGCAGATACAGTCCTTTGTTATTTTTTGGGGGGGGAGGATGTGGAATAAACTCACTTCAGAGCCCTCATCATTGCTCTGCTGTAAGCACTTGGGCAATGGGTACGGGCTTTAATGAATTATATCTTCAACTCACAAAAAAGAGGGAATGTTTCTCTTGAGCCAACTAGTGGAATAAATGCAGCCCTGACATGTAATGATTACTGTATGCTTGCTATGTTTTAGCTGAAATAAGATGGCTTAGCCTTTGTCTAGCAGCAAGAATGTGCTCCTGGAGTTTAAGATGGACCCAAGTCGGTAACTAACAATTAACATGATTAAGCTTGTCCTTTTCCATGGATCAGCATGTTGGTTGGACGCTCATCTGTTGTTGTTCAGTCCCTAAATCAAATCCTCACCACCGTGGAAAGCTGGGGAGGGACTCTTGATCAGGGAGGGGATCCATAGGACAAGGGTGAAGGGTTTGACACTGAAAGAGGGGAGACTGAGGTGAGATCTGGGGAAGAACTTCTTTGGTGTGAGGGTGGTGAGAGCCTGGGCCAGGTTGGCCAGAGAAGCTTTGGCTGCCCCATCCCTGGAGGGGTTGAAGGCCAGGTTGGAGGGGGCTTTGGGGGACCTGGTCTGGTGGGAGGTGTCCCTGTAGCCCCGTTCTCTGTTGGTACCGACCTACAGAGGGTTTTCCTGGCTTCCTTTCACTCATAAAGGACTCTATGAAAAGGCGCTGGAGCTTGGTATTTAACGTACCTGAGTGCTGGGAGGTATGGTTTAGTGATGATGCTCCTTGTTTGTTGTGTGGGTGTCTATTTTTGTCAGTTAGGCTGACGGTTGGACAAGATGATCTTTAAGGTCCCTTCCAACCTAGAAGATTCTGTGATTCTGTACTTAATTAAGCTGTGGGCTTCTTTTGACGGAAAGCAAAATGCAGCAGCAAAATGCTCAGCCTGGGGACTGCAGAGCGTCAGTCACACGCGTGACACAAACCCTTCTCCAGCAGCATCCCAAAAAATAGTGTTTCATAGCATCCTTGCAATCCTCCAGCATTTTTTAAAAATGGTGTAAAAACTATTACCCACTTGCTTAAGATGGGAAGTATTACCAGTTTTCTGGGTAAGCCACAGGTGTTTTAAATACAGTCCCTCTTCGCAGCGATGTAGTCACCTCTTGGTATTTTCAATCGGCTGAAGACATTAAACGCAGAAATTCTTTCAGTCTTCGGCTCCTGGATCATTTCTGGGGCTTTCTTTTGTGCTCCCTCGGTCTGGTATCTCCGTCTCTCCCTTGAAGTGGGTACCAGAACTAAGCACGGTCTCAGAAAGGCTACGTACGTAGTCAGGCAAGATCAGACCCCTTTCTTCTCCTTGATGTTCTTTTCTTTAAACATCCAAGGCTCACATTTGCTTTTTTTTTTTAACCACCGCGGTGTACTAAGGGCTCACGTTGAGGCTGTGGGAGACCTCTGAAAGTAAGAGCATTGCCTGAGGTCAAAAGCCAACAAGCTGCTGCCGTTGCGGGGGGATATCAAGGCTCTGGGCAAGTCTTTGGTTGGACCATCAGACCACCCTGCTGTCTTTCAAAATACCCTTTTAAGTGTCTATCATATTTTGATTTTTCTTGTCTTGTGCTTTTGCTTCACTGGCTTGAAAAAAAAAAAAATCCCCCAAAACCAAATGGAAAAAAAAAAAATCTTTCAGGATTTAATAACTGCAGTGAAAGAGGATAAATAGATTAATAGGCCGGATCCCATATACTACATGACTGTAAAAATGTCACTATTATGAAGAAAATGCACTAAAAAAAACGGTTTGGAAAGACTTCCCGTGAAGGCCGGGATCCCAGGATGAAAAATCGGGCAGTGTATTTGATGTAAATAGATTGGTGGATGGGAAGGCATTTCAATAATTCAATTTGATTGTATAACATATAATCTGCGGGAAACCAATAACTTGCCACTTAAAGAACGGCTCCTTCCTCTGAAAAATCTTCAATAAACATTCTGTTTTAGAAACAATTGATATTTTATGTTCTGCATTTTCTTCTTGGGTTTGGTTCCCCCCCCCCCTTATTTTTCTTTGCCTGTGCTGCTTGTCACACACCTGAAGTTATAATTCTTGGCTCGTGAAAATGGGATTGCTTTAAACACCATGAGTTCTGATGGCTTAATGATTTCTTTTTCTTGCAGTGGAATAAAGTGCCACGGGTAGGAAATGCCTTTTAGAAGAAAAACCCCTTTTTAGAGGGTTCTGTTAATTAGGAGGATGGAAGGTGAGGGGCCACCTGGGCTGTGGGTGCAAGCACTTTGTATTGCACCTCTTCTACGTGGTGCATACGCTCGTGTTTCCCTGAAGAGCCTGATCTTCTCTAAAAAAGAAGATAGTTTCTTTATTTTGTTTATTTTAATTTAGAAGAGGGTTCTTTTTGGTCAGATACATCCTGAGACTGATGAAACTGAGAAATAGGTGATTGTGGGGTTGAACTATAGGTGATCTTTAGAGGTGTTTTCCAACCCCTACCGTTTGGTGATGATGGTATCTGAGGGATGGGCCACTCCATCCTTTCTGGGCCATCGCTCCTAGGGTAGATCTTCAGACCAGACCATCCTCCAACATCTCTCCTCCTCCACCAGTGGTGTTTCCCTGATTGCTTCTCCTCCAGGTCTCATCCTGCCTCGGTTGCCTGGCCAGAACATAGATACAGTCTCCTTATCACAACTTTTGCACCCTTTCATCCTCTGGTGTAGGTTGTAGAGAGAGCTTGGTGTGTTACAGCGTGTTACATAGTGCACCTCAACACACACAGCGAGGCATGAAGGTAATTCTGCACCAGTTGGTGTGTCATAATGGTGAAAATTCTTTGGTTGGAAAGCAATAGAAACAAAACTAGGCTTAGGATCTACAAACATCTGTCTCGTAACTTTGGGATGTATTGTCTCTGTGAGTGTCTTCCTTCTTGGAGGAGAATTTGTTCAATAAGTACCAAAGGTGTATTTTCAAAATATATGTTTTCCTATTTATCAGGTGGGAAAAACATAAGAATATTGTGGGCTGGAGTTCGTTGTTGTTCTGATTCTGTGTCCTGTAGGTGGGCAAGCAGAAGCTTACTCTGGAGTTTTCCAGTGCGGTTTGTTGGTGTGAGGAACCAGCAACTGGTGCCTGGTGGCTGCCTGGGCTCCACTGAGCGATGCCACCAGTTTGGTGGCTGTGAAGGGAATGGAACGAGCGGCGTCACTCTGAAATTTCATCGGCATTTCTGGGGAGCTGGGAAACACCTCGAGCTGATTTCTTTCCATCCTGTGGGATTATCCAACTTGTAGAAAAATTGGATGGAAGCCTGTTTTTATTAAACGTTTTGATTGACTGCATGGGGCATTTTGGGGTAAAGGGTAGAGGTTAACCCCGTCTTCACTGTGAAAAGCAATCACTTTACTGCTTGCAGCATATGCTTTTAGTAATTTCTGGCTTTCCTGGTAGTTTTCTGTGAATCTTAGAGTGGATTATAATACTTACCCTAATGAAAAACTGTATGAGGTAAATCTGTCCAAAGATTTGTAAATTTCAGGTGACCAACTCTTAATTTTCTTCTGTTGTCCCAAATTACAGGCTTCATCTTCCTCTTAGAGGTATCGTTTGCATAATGTGTTGTATTTCTTCTTTGAAGTAGGACTGGCCATCACAGTATTTAAATTATGGAATTTTTCCTCTTTTTCTCTCCGCTACATTTAAAATACAGTAAACCAAATTATATTCTTATTATTTTAGTTTGATTGTTTAGTTGGTATTTAAAGCAGAGGAGTATTCCATCTTGGAATCTGCTTGGAAATTGGAAAAATTGCTGTTAGAGTAGAAGTTTGACTCACAGATGACAGCAGTGTTTGGATCAGCACTGCTATCTTTGGGGTTTTTATTGTTCTTTTTAGCCATGCAGTAGAGCTCCCGCGGACGGGATCCCTTCTTGAGGCTGGAACTCAAAACCCACTTTGTTTCTTTTTAGGGCTGTGCCCTGTCCTTAAGGAAATACTGATCCCAACCTTACTAAAGCTTTAGCTGATCTTGTAGGTTCAGTTGTACGCAGGGAAAATCCCAGCTGATTCATTTGGAGTTGCAGGATTCTCTCCCATATGGTTTTCTTTCTCTGGGATGCGCTCGTTAATTTTGAGAGGAATTGCCAAAAGCGTGAGCTAAAATTTACTTTTTCATTTTGAGCTCCGTTGCCGACTTCTTATCCGACCTTGGGTAATTCATTCAGCTTTTCTGTAAGGTTTCTTTCCCCCTTGTGTGTAATGTGGTTAATAATAGCTATCTCCAAGGAGCATAGTGAGATTTAATTTATTAGTTTTTTGTAAAGTACTTCGGAATTTTTAAATGGAAAAATGCCATAAAAGCGCAAAGTATTAATATAATAAATTAATGTGCAAGCGCCTTTCAAATTAATAGCCAGCTTGTGAGCTATATACTCGCACTGCAGAGTGGCTTGATGCTTTGTGAGTAGCTTCATTACAGAATCACAGAATGATGTGGGGTTGGAAGGGACCTCTAGTTGAATGTCTCCAGAGAAGGAGACTCCACCACCTCTCTGGACAGCCTCTGCCAGGGCTTTGCCAACCTCAAAGGAAAGAAGTTCCTCCTCATGTTGAGATGGAACTTCTTATGTACAAGTCTGTGCCCGTTTCTTCTTGTGCTGTCCCTGGGCACCACTGAAAAAAGCCTGGCCCCATCCTCCTGACACCCACCCTTCAAGTATTTATAGGCATTGATGGGTCCCCCCTCAGTCTTCTCTTCTCCAGACTAAGAAGACCCAAGTCCCTCAGCCTTTCCTTGTTAAGAGAGATGTTCTAGTCCCCTTATCATCTTTGTAGCCCTCTGCTGTCCTCTCTCCAGCAGTTCCCCGGCCTTTTGGAACTGGAGAGCCCACAACTGGTCCCAGTGCTCCAGCTGGGGCATCCCCAGGGCAGAGCAAAGCAGAGGGAGGAGGATGACCTCCCTTGATCTGCTGGTCCCACTCTTCCTGATGCCCCCCAGGATGCCTTTGGCCTTCTTGGACACGAGGGCACATTGCTGGCTCACGCTTGTCCTGTTGTCCATGAGCCAAGATGAGCTCATGGAACAAGAATGAGAACAAGACAAGTTGTGAAGGCAAAAAAAAATAAAAAGGAATAATATTGCAGAGCTGGGTATAGGAGTGCTAAGACTTTAAAACCAGAGTTGTTGGGAAGGCTGGTCAATATACAGCAGAAGGTATACAGATCCCCAGATCTCAGGAAGAACTCTTTGCTGTGAGGGTGGTGAGAGCCTGGCCCAGGTTGCCCAGAGAAGCTGTGGCTGCCCCATCCCTGGAGGGGTTCAAGGCCAGGTTGAGGTGGCTTGGGGGAACCTGGTGTGGTGGGAGGTGTCCCTGCCCAGGGCAGGGGGTGGGACTGGGAGGGCTTTAAGGTCCCTTCCAACCTGATCCATTCTATTATTCTGACATCAAGGCAGTTGTGTTATTAATTATTCTAGTAATACTCCTTGTTTCAGGCATCTGGAATTATTTCCCCACACAGTGATGTCCTGACTGCAGGTATCATTTTTCCAGATGATGTTCTCCGGCTCTAGAACCCACCAGATGTATTTTTAAGTGCACCTTCTGTTAGGTTGGGTCTGGAAAGAGTTAATTCACCAGTACTCACGGTTTTTCATCTGTGCTGTATTTAGGACTGTCAAGATATTGAAGTAGAAAGTGTTAGGTTTCTGCCTGTTTTCTTGGACTGCAGGCATTAACAAGAATAACATTGCGCTTTGATTTTTATAGCACTTGCACAAGACGTATTTTGAAATCGCTTTATAAAAAAAAAAATAATCAATATGTACAAACTGAAGCAATAGATGCCCGATAAAGCGGAGTTTGGGAGAGCAAAGCTATGGATTCCCCAGTAATTGCAACAAGCGTGTTGAGCCACGCGTCAAGACGGGCACGATTTAAACTGTCATTTGGATTTTGAAGCTTTGGTGAAACGTATCGGTGAACTAACGCTTGGAAACCCTGAGAGCATGGCAAAAGGTGGCATGTCCTGCGTGATGGGTGGCAGGTTTGGGGCTGGACATCATCTACTGATGAGGGGATTGAGTACACATTCAGTAAGTTTGCAGGTGACACCAAACTAGGTGGGAGTATTGATCTGCTTGAGGGTAGGAGTGCTCTACAGAGGGACCTGGACAGGTGTCAATGAGATGAGGTTCAATAAGGCCAAGTGCCTGGTCCTTCATTTCAGTCACAACAACAGTCGATGATCTCAGAGGTCCTTTCCAACCATGAAGATCCTGTGATACTGCAGGACGCTCCCCAATAACCATGGGATTTCCACGAGCGGTGATTTGGCTGCGTGAGGGGATGCTGCTTGTCCCACCGACCCCGGCCACGCAGTAGTTAAATGTCACAGCGGGGTTTTTTACACTACCAGGTTGAATCTTTCATCTCTTCGCGTCTCACAAAGCATTAGTGAACGGGAGCTGTGGTTCTCAGTGGTCTTCCAACAAATACAGTTTGTGTTTGATGAACACAGTGACTTCCCAAAGGTCAAACCCTAACCTTTTGCTTGCTAGCAGAAAGGTAGAAATGGCTTCTTCCTTTCTTGTGTCTTGACAATCTCAAAAACAAGGGATTTGTGGGATTTTCAAGGTTCCCTAGTGTTTTTTTTTCCTTTTGGAGGTGATATTGAATGAATGTTTTGTGTTCATTTGAGCAAACAAAGGATATTCAGCCTGGACAGCCCTTAAAAATCATTTAATGAGCCCAATTATGTGGTTAAAAAAGGTCCTCGAGAATTAAGAGTGGAGTCTAGGTTGCTGAATATCCTGAAATAACTTAATACATACCCAGGAGTATAAAAGGAGGATTTTTAAACATAATCAGAATATTTTGGAACCTCGGGGAAAGAGTACTTCCAATGGATGTCAACCAGGAAAAAAATTGCCAACAAATTCCTGGCTGACATCATATTTTGCGATTATCACAAACACCGAGAAGCTTTTTGAGTCTTTTCATTCACCTGAAGTTTGTTCTAGATTTTCCATCCTCAGTATAATGATTTTTACTTAAAAAATGGTCTGAAAAAGGTGATGATAATTCAATGGCAAACTGTTCCGCTGTTGTTAAGAATTCAGGCATCTTTGAACTTCCAGGGTGAGGGGTCATTTTAAAGAGAGATGCATTAGGGAAAATGTACAAGTGATTATTAAAATAGGATTTTTCCAGAAATACAAAAATAAAATCAGTATTCTCTTTAGGTAGAGATTTCTTCCAAGCAGCATGAGCGCAGAATATTCGGTGTTCCCATGGATGAGGATCAGATGGTAGATGTCTCTTAATGATTGCCTAAACCACATTTTCCTGGACAAATATTTGATCTAGTAGGCGTTTCTTTTTTTTGCCCCTCAGCCTTATTTCTTGAATCTGTGCAAATACAATTAAAATCGGATAAGTATTAATATCTTACATAAAAGTCCCTAGGTAAAATAAAGGCAAAGGAGGTTTAAGGGCTTTTCTTTCTGCGTTTCTCCTTGTTTTGATTGAAGGAATAGTGAAATATTCCCAGTATTTTTCCCGTTGAATTGAAAAGGAGTCAGTGTGGACTGATTAGGACTGGCCTTTTTATCTGTATCTCACGGTTCCTGCTTGGATTGGGCAGATACAGGGGTTAAATTGAAAATTAGGAGCTTTCTTGTTCTTCTCTAATGATGAGGGCAAATGCTCAAGTGAGCTAGGAAGGAAGGATGGCATTTCCAGTGGTATTTTTCGGGTATTCTTAAAAAAACAAAACTGGAAGGAGATGTGTGTTTGAAAATATAACCTAAAAACCTCACAACTCTTTTTAATTGAAGGCAAATGGGTTTTATCCCCCGAGGAGAACAAATAGGGCGCTGTCAGCAAAGGGATGTATCACACCAAAGGGCTTGGTTCAGCTGCTCTGCCAGGGGTTTGTGCCCCTCTGAATTTTCAAGTAGTGTTAAATTGGGTCTAAGGGGTTGGAAATGGGTTGTCACAGCCCTGTTGTGACAGGGGAGCCCAGAACTGGTCCCAGTGCTCCAGATGGGGCCTCCCCAGGGCAGAGCAGAGCAGAGGGGTGGGATGACCTCCCTCTACCTGCTGGTCACACTCTTCTGATGCCCCCCTGGATGCCATTGGCCTTGGCCACAAGGGCCCATTGCTGGCTCATGGTCACCCTGTTGTCCACCAGGACTCCCAGGTCTTTTTCCCCAGAGCTGCTCTCCAGCAGGACCCCCAACCTGTCCTGGTGCAGGGGGTTATTCCTCCCCAGGTGCAGCACCCTAAACTTGCCTTTGTTGAAGTTCATCAGGTTCCTCTCTGCCCAACTCTCCAGCCTGTCCAGGTCTCGCTGTAACCTGTTGGTTTCTCCTAATATTCCTTTTTGGTGGAGCAGAGCAAGGCAGTGGATGTTACAAGAGGTTCAGAACCATTTACTACATTCCCCCTGTATCCAAGGGATTAAAATGTTGAGATTAGGTTCAGAGTTGTGATACTAAATCACAGTAAAATTGGACATTGTGTGTAAAAACAGAGCTCTAGTGTATTGGAAAGTGTAAATATTAATTCTCCATGAAAAGATGCTGGGAGTAAACCACTTACTTGGGAATTTGTATGTATAATTTTAATATATAGAGATAATTGCATATGCTCAGTAAAATAGATGGAAAAAGAAGTAATTAAACACTTGATTATATCAAATCTGGAGTAATTAGGGTCTTACATACACACGGAAGAATTTTGTGGCTTAATACGTTCTCCACTCCAGCCTGGAACCTGCTTTGTCATCAATTTTAATTTTGTGTTTAATGAGAAATAATGCAAGCACATTTAGAAGGTTTTAGGCTTCATGGTTATCGGGGAAAATTACATGAAAACATAGAGCGTAATCTAGACAAATGTGAAATCAGTCTGGAGGCAACGAACCAGGCTACGGGGTACATGTGAGTATAATAGGAAAATCCTCGAGGCCATCGTTTTAGCTTTTTGATGGAGTAAAACGGCAACGATGTTATTGAGATCCGTCAGCAGAAGGGAATATAAATCATGAAAGTCACGGAAGAGAGAAAGAAGCTGAGGCTTCGTGTGAGCTCGGGGGCAGCCGGGGCCGGGGGCTGTGCTCCAGGCTTGGCTTATGCTCCTCTTCCTTTGAGCTGGGGCTTTGTTGTCATTATTGGGGGTTTCTTACGGTTTGGGGGGGTTTAAAGACCCTGCAGGGTTTTCTTTAAAAGGGTTCCTAATTCCAATGCAGTAAGTCATTCTGAAAATGCTTAAAAATTAAAGTGGATTTTGCTGGCTGCCCACGAGGAGTGAAATATTTCCCAAACTTGATTAAAGAGTTGAGAGTTTTGGACATGAGCTCCTATCTCCTTGTCTTCTGAACCGATTTCTTGTTTTTTCCCAACTGGATGTTGGGCATCAGATTTTTCCAGGTAAACAATAAATTCCCTGTGATATCTGTAGAGCTTTTAAGGAAATGCCAGATGTTTTCCTTTCTTCTTCATTTCAGCTTCTAATTTTCAATGAAAAAGCTTGTCAGGATGTCTTTTGGCCAAGGTTTTTGGCCTTCAGCATATTTTCTCTTCCTTTATACCTTCTTTCAAGAGATTTCTGTTTCTTTAAAAGAAGGAAAAAAGAAAATGAAGACTTCAAGTGACAGAAAAAAGAGCACTAGGAGAGGATTCATTTCATAAAGTAGCAAAAGGAATATAAAGTTATATACGGGATTCTTTCAAACTTGGGTTTCTACTCTGCATTAAGGTCCTAAACATAATTTATTAGCGAATGCTAGAGAGTTTTAACTTCAGACAGGAGAAGATTTAGGGAGTGTATTTTGTGTGTGAGTTTACATGTGTTTTGTCCTGCAATAATATATAGTTTTCACGGAATCTCTGTCACCTCTAGGAAAGTGATTTTCTTGGGTGCTAAACACTTAATGGCAGAGAACATCAGAAAAAAAAAAAACAATTGGATGTTTACTGTTTCTGTTGGAAATATCCTCATTCCAGGTGCAATGTCATTACCCACTGGAGGAAACGGAGCCAGGGCTCACATGGTGAGCTGG
>JAHREE010091170.1:0-10766 GCA_033628505.1 Tringa tobata | reverse complement strand
CCCCCGACAGCGGCCGGGATTTGGGCCAGGATTAGGGTTAGGGCTGGCAGCAGCGCAGGCGGGGCCGTCCGTCCCCTCTGGCAAGGGCCGGCGGCAGGGTTAGGCTTAGGGTGAGGGTCAGGGTCAGGTTTAGGTTTAGGTTTCGGGTCTGCGCTGGCGTGGGCTGAGGTTGGGGTCTGCACTGGAGGAGTCTGTGCACGTCCCCTCCCGGCACAGGATGGGTTCAGGGCTCGGCGTGGGGGGCACTGGCTGAGGTCCCCCCCAGGGAACCAGCATAGCCCGGGTGTGTTCTGGCAGGACAGTGGGGGCTGTGAGCTCAACAGCGTGGTGGGAGTCTGTGCCCCACAGAGCGAGCCTGCCCAGCGCTCCCAGCACCCTCACGCAGCCCCACGGGCACCTGCATGTACTGACACACACACCTGAACTGCCCTGGTACAGGCACTGCCATGTAGCACGGCCCCTACACGTACACCATCCCTATAGAATCATAGGATGCTTTGAGTTGGAAGGGACCCTAAAGATCGTCTCATTCCAATCCCACGGGCAGGGACACCTCCCACCAGACCAGGTTGCTCAAAGCCCCATCCAACCTGGCCTTGAACCCCTCTGGGGATGGGGCAGCCACAGCTTCTGTGGGCAATCCTTGTACACAAACACGCTGCCCCTACACACACCCTGCCATCCAACACGGCCCCTATATGCAGCCACGCATCCGCGCTGCCCCCCTGCACCTACTGCTCTGGTTCCCTCAGAGCACCCCAAACTGGTGCACCCCAAAGCCTGTGTCCTCTTCACCCCCTGCTCCCCGAGCCGCAGTCGCATCCCTTTGCATACAGACCCCGGAGCTGCCCTGCCCCACACACGCCGGGCTGGCCCCAGTGCTGCGGGGGGACCGGGGGACCGTGACCCCTGGGAAGGGGGGACATTGGCAGAGCCACAGGGACCAGCGCCGGGCACTGGTGGAAGCACTGGCCACAGCAGCAGGAGCTCACAGCAGGCGAGCCCCCTGTGCCCCAAATGATGAAGGTGAGGAAGGCCAAGAAGGTGAAGATGAGGATGGTGAGGAAGGTGAGGAGGGTGAGGGGGCCTGCGGTGCTTCCAGTAGGTTCGAGGGCTGGCGCAGGGGACAGTTCACACCCGTGTCTCCCCCACGGCTGACGGCTCTTATCGTTTGTGTTTGGGGGAGATTAGCTCGGGCTGGCGCCATGTCAGGGAAGGAGGGGAGGATGGGGGGAACGGGGGGGGGCTGCTGTTCTGGGAAGTGGAGCCCAGGGAAACAGCAGTGGGGTGGTATGTCTGCCTTCACCTGCATCGAGGGGGCAGAAGAGTCCTTCAAACTGGTGGCACAAGAATAAATGGGTGTTAACGCACATGAGGACGCTGGGGTGTTGACTGGGATGTGCCTGAGGGTGGAGGAAAAGTGCTGTGGCTTCAGGAGTGCACTTGCAGGAGTAAGGGCCAAGGTGGCCTGGAGACCCCCAGCCCTGTGTTTCTGTGCAGGCAGGGACCCCCAGCCCTATATTTCTATGCAGGTGGGAGCCCCAGCCCTGTGTTTCTGTGCAGACAGGGACCCCCCAGCCCTGTGTTTCTGTGCAGGCAGGGTCCCCCCAGCCCTGTGTTTCTGTGCAGGCAGGGAACCCCCAGCCCTGTGTTTCTGTGCAGGCAGGGTCCCCACACCCCCAGGACCCGGTTGCTGCCTGCACGCGCTCTCCTGGCACACCATGTCCCATCCCTCACGAATGCTCTCCTCCTCCCTTTGGTGTAACAGCCCAGAGCAAACCCAGGGCTAGTTTAGCAGTACCTCATAACCCGTCACCTGTGATCTAAAGACAATGTTGTTGTGTTTTAAATTAGGCCCCCAGTCCCTGAAACTGGTGGCCCTGTGCCAGACTGCGGCTCTGCCCACCCTGCTCCCACCCTGTCCCAATGCCAGGGGAAGCGCAGACACCCAGGGCAGGAGTGGGGGCACTTCCCTGGCAATCGACGGACATTTGTGGCTCAGGGGCTTGAGCCCAAGAACAGTGTTTGTGCTTCATGGTCTGCGGTGGATTTTTCTTGACTCCATGAACCTGCCTGGTTGCTTTTGGAGCTCACGCGGGCACTGAGCTCCCACAGCATCCCCAATAAAGTCCTAAACAACCATCGTGATAGATGGAGCAAGGAGGGATTAATCCTACCCTCACCTGGAGAATCCTTCAAGGGGATGCAAGAACCACATTTGGCGTGGTGCGTCCTTCCCCCAGCTCCCAGAGGGATGCAGACAGGGAAGGGCAACAGGCTGAGCTCCATTCCCTGGATCCTGCTACCAGCATCGTCCGCATCCCAAGCTGGGGGGGTGGAAGCAGGCAAGACCCTCAGAGGGTCACCCAGGCAGCCCACGGCCAGTGCTACCCACCTGCACCATGGCCAACCTCCGATGGGAGCACCGCAACACCCCAGCCCACCCCAGCCCCCCCCAACCCCGGCACAGACGGACACGGTGCTGTGGCAAAGGTGTCTTTATTGATGGCACCGGGGCGCGGGCGGCAGCTCATCTGTACTTCTCAGCCAGCACGGCGGCCACGGCCGACAGGAACTTGTCAAAGGCGGAGTGGACCTCGGGGGAGTAGTCTTTGCCCAGGTGCACAGCCAGCACCACCTGGAGGCACTGCGACAGCAGCTGCAAGGCAAAAACGGGGCTCAGCACCACTGCTACAACCCCCCTGGCCCCCATCCCTGTCCCAAACTCCCCGTTCCCTCTCCTCCATCCCCCAGTCCCTGTCCCCCGCCTGCCTTGAAGTTGACGGGGTCGACACGCAGGTTGTAGGCGTGCAGGTTGCTGAGCTCGGACAGGGCCTGGCTGAGGTTGTCCATGTTCTTGACGGCGTTGCCCAAAGCGGTCACCACCTTCTTGCCGTGGCCGCGGATCTGGTCAGAGCCGTGTTGCAGGTCAAAGTGGGGGAAGTAGGTCTTGGTCTGGGGGTAGGTGATGAACATCCTGCCGGAGCGGGAGGGTCAGTGCCGCCGACCACCAGCCGGACCCCCCCGCACCAGGCCCCCCCGTGGGGCTCCCACCCTCTCGCCCCCATCGCCCGTAGGGTGTCCCCAGGCCCGGCCCGCACCTCTCCAGGGCCTCGGCTCCAAAGTCCTCCTGGTGGCCGGACACCTTCTCCCAGATCTGCAGGATCAGCTTCTTGTCATCGGCGGTCAGCATGGTGGCGGCTGGTGGCAGGGGTGGGCAGGAGTTGGTGGCAGCAGCGTCTGCGGGGACCCCTCTTATACCAGCCGGCACCTCCACCCCCTCCTTATCTTATCGGCACCCAGGCCGCCGGTGCCGGGCCCAGGGAGCGGCTGCAGCGTTGTCCCGGGGGCCCCCAGCTTCCCTGGGGGGCCCAGCCCTGGGGAGTCCCCAAGGGGGCCCGTCTGCCCTGTTCTGCCCCACTGCACCAGCCCCACACCAGGCCAGGGGCTGGGGGCAGCCCCGTGGTCACCGGCATGTCCCATGGGTGCCACAGCCTTGGCCTCACTGACCGGCGTGTCCTCAGGTCTCCTTTTGGGATGCATCATTGCCTCCAGGTCTTGGTCCTCCCTGGCTCCCGTGTGCATCCCACATGTGTCCCTGTGTCCCTCGTGTCCTCCAGACTCTGCTGCATCCAGCTCCTCTCTGCCTAAAAAACCCATGGACCTCTGAGCAGGAGCCATGGATGAGCCCTCCCGGGTGGCACTGGGGATTTACCATGGGAAACACCACCTCTCCAGATGCCTGGAGAAATCTGGATGGAGAAGAACTTCCTTTTTGGGCGCATGGTCTTACCAATGTCTATCCCGTGATGCTTGTCAGGCCTGGGCTTCTTCCCTTCTTCCCACGCCAGCGTGTGCTCCTGCCGCTCCATAAATGTTGGGACAAATCTGCAGGGCATATGGTGGTTGGTGACTGTCACATCCTTCACGCAGCCTCTGTACGAAGTCATTGATACAAATTGGGGGTTAGGGACATTCCAGATGCTGACCTACCATCTGAGCCGCGGATTTAAACGTAGTGCATCATCAAGGCTGTCTCTGCTTCTCACTCTGCCCCCCAGGGAACAGATTTTGGGGTGCATGATACGCCAGGAGGAGACACAACCGGGCAGATGACCCCAACTAACCAAAGAAGTATTTCATACTATATAATGCCATGCTCAGCAATAAAGGGGAAAAGAGGGGTTTTTAAGGGGGTTACCCATCTTTTGTCTCAGGAACTGGCTGGGCATCAGTCTACCCACGGGAGGTGGTTTGTGATTGCCTTGGCATCACCTGTTTTGTTTTGTTTTATTCCCTTCTCTCCCACTTATCTTTCACTTATTAAACAATTATTTCTGTTTGTTTGTTTGATCTTGATCCCCAAGTTTTCTTGCTTTTATTCTTCCTTTTCCTCTTCCCCTCATCCCATTGTGGGGGATTCTGCAGTGGCTAACTGTCCATCGGGGTTAAACCCATAACAGGTACATATGGAGGATCCCTGTGCTCTCCCCAGGGTGATCATCAGTTCCATACGTTTCCCTGTCACTGCTTTCCAGAGAAATCTCGTGAATTTGTGGTCCCCAAGATGCCATCAACACTGATCTCCAGTGGCCACTAGTATTCCCAAATTTCAAATGCATGTAAATTTCCCCATCTAAAAATAAAAGATGTGAAGCTGAGGGGATGGTCCCTTTACCAAACCTGTCTAGCAGGTGTGACAGCCCCAGGTGTTCATGAAGCGCATCAGATACCTTCTCCACAGCCCTTGGAGAGGAGCATGAGAAGACGCTGCCCAGTGTCACTCTGGGCCCATCACAACATACGGCAGTGCAGGTTTTGCTCACAACAGGCTGTGATGGGTTCTGGATAGGCCAAAGAAAAAGCCTGGGTCACTTCAATATCCAGGTCAACCTGGAAACAGTCTTTGGTGGATATACCTTTGGTGAGCAGTAGCAGTCGTAGGACTCTAGCCTGTTATGGGCTTCTGCTCAATGTTATGTTATAGCCACTGAATATTATGTTATTCCCTCTGAATTTACCCATTTTAGCACATGAATTAGTACATTAATTCATTAGTACATGAGTTTACACACCTTAATATTTTCCCCTCCATATTGTGTAAATATTTCAGAACACCCCTGCCTGAACAGTCAGGTGTGGGTGGAACACTCAGAGATGAAAGCACAGAGACCATATCTCACATTTGAATTATTTATTGGGTTTTGCAGATGACCGAGCCCCTGCGTAGGGGATTTGAGAGGACGGCATAGGAAGGGGTGAATACCCTGGGGCCTGGCAAATGGAGTGCGCCATGGATGTGCGTCCCTCACCCTCTGTGGAGGCCATTTATCTGTACTTCTCAGTCAGAACAGAGGAAACACTGGACAGGAACTTGTCCCACGCAGCGTGAGCTTCTGGGGTGAAGTCACTGGGGTAGCGGGCAGCCACGGAGCACAGGATACAGTGAGAAAGCAGCTGTAAGGGAAACCAGGATGAAACCCATCATAATCAGTACCAGATGTCAGTCTAGGGGTGTCAGTACTACTCCCTCTTTCCAAATGTCCCTTCCTTCCTCCCCAAAAGGAAATGCAACAAAGTGGGAATGTTTAGAATTTACTTTCTTCAAGACAGGTGATACTACTTGACTTGTGAAGGAGCTTCATAAACTACAACAAAGGCAGCAGAGACTCAGGTGTGTCTACACAAACCATAGGAGCCCCCCAGAGTAGTTCTTTGCTTGGACTAGACCAAATCTTTCATTAAAAGGTCCAACCTCAGGTTAAAAATCAGGTGGAGAACAAGCAGCGACACAAATTGGCAAGTCTGATCAAGCTGCCATTAGCCAAAATGCTGCGTGGTCACTAACTCTGTGAGGGCAGTTTCCATCCCTGAAAGCCTCTGTGCTCACTCACCTTGAAGTTCACTGGGTCCACCCTGAGGATGTAAGCGTGCAGCTCGCTGAGCTTGGCCAAGGCACCTCTAATGTCATCAACGTGCTTCACAGCCTCCCCAATGGCGTTCATGACCTTGGAGCCGTGACCACGAAGCTGAGCCGAGCCTTGGCTGAGATCGAAGTGAGGGAAGTAGGTTTTCGTCTGGGGGTAGCTGGAGAAAAGCCTGGAGGAGAACAGGAGAATGAGATACAGCAGTGGAAGGGACAGGCATGAGATGGTAAAACCTCAGAGCCGGTGCAGGGTAAACCCGCCAGCCGCAGAAGTGCACCCCTTCAGCGGTCGTGACAGAGCTTTGGGATCTCAAAGCCTCCATCAAGAAGGTGTTTCTGCTCTTAAACCTCTTCTGCAGTACATGCAAATTCGACAGTGGGCTAATCTGTACATATTAGAGAAGAATGAAATGTTAAAAAGAATTTAAAACTTAATGTATTTGGGGGTTTTGGGGGGGAGAGTATTTTAAAATCAATAATAGCCCCAAATTGTCCCTACATTTCCTATATTACATTGTAAGCCAGTTTGCAGGATCTTCAAACTAATATGAGCTGAAATGAAGCAGAATTGATATGAGTGGTACTCAGTGTCCTGCAAGGAGTATCACAGTACTTTATATTGAGCTTGCAAATAACATTTAAGTAACATCATAATTTCTGCACAATTTCCGGGCTATTATCCCTTTTGTGCCAACTTGCTTAATTTGTATGAACTTTGGGTTACTGTGCTGTACTTCAACAGGGGGTCCAGTTGTCTTGTTTCCTAACAGTTTCTTACTTATCAACTGGAACAATGAAGCGTACCCAGTGAATTTAGTGGACAGCTATTCTCTTAATGCCTAGAAATTGCAAGAGAAAGCACAACATTTATACAGAAATTGCATGACTTGTACAACAAACCACTTTGAGTTCATTTCCCAAGAGTGACAACCCTATTTCTGGGCACCGAGTACGAATGACTTTGAATTCCTCGCCAGGGCTCCTGGCTATGAGTTCTTCTGAATTGCTATAATGGTTAATAAAGCATTAGAATTGCTTAGAAAATTATGTTTTGCTGTAAGATCTTGAAGCCATCTATTAGCATTTAGTAGCACAGATATAATTCCAGAAAAGGACATACACAGAGGTCATCCATCAACTCTCACCAGTCCCAGACTGCTCTCACTCATGCAAGTTTTACATGAGGTGCATCCTGACAGCAAAGCCAGAGGAGGCACCCTCTTTAGAGGGCTTCTGGTGGTCTTACCTCTCCAGTGATTCTGCTCCAATGGCATCGGCTTGGGTAGCCACCTTTGCCCAGATGGCGACCACGGCGGCCTTCTCGGCTTGAGTCAGCGTCATTGTGCAGGAGAGTGAAGGCTGAGGCTCCTCGCAGTGAACGCTCACAGCAGGTTTGGACTCATCACCCTGACGGCCCTGCTTATAAAGAGGAAGGGGAGAGCAGACCTTGGCGCCTGTCCACGCTCATTGGTCACTCCAGAGGTCCACCCATGGAGGTGGGAGACTCTTATCTCCTATTTCGGCAAGGGTCAGCGCGCTGGCCTCATTGCTTGTTGGCGTTATCAGCTTCTTGCCTCTTCACGTAATGGCCGTGTGGCCCAAAGAAATTGTCTGGACGCATATTGATACATGAACAGACAGATAATGCTGGAAAATTCCAGCAACGGAGTGTTAGGACACATCCTTATGCTGAGGAGCGTATGCACTTCAGGCATACTAAGGAGCTTGGAGAAAAATCTGCATTTTCTGCCTCACTTCACAGAGGAGAACACAAGACTGGGCATTTCTGTGCCACATCATGCACTTCCAGTATATATGGTTTCCACGTGGCACAGTATTTGGTATAAAATGATTCCTAAGTAGTTCTAGGGACAGGCTGGGAGACGTGCTGTAGAGTTCAGAGGGCGAGTGAGACCCTGATTTTGTAGGAATCAGCGGAGATTTTGCCATTTGCTTCAACGCTGCCAGGACTTCAGCTTGCCAGCCTCTGGCAAAGGATTAGGGACACAGCCCACAGCTGATATTACTTATCATGGCAGCAATAGCAATGATTCCTACGGATACAGGGAGAGGCAGCTTATGAAACTGAGTAGGGTCCTAGAAAAAAGGAGGTGTGTGTGAGTAAGCCCAGTCAGACCCTTTTTTTCATCACTAAATGCCTCATATGGTACCTCTTTGATTTCTAGCTGTGTGATCTTACTGTTAATTACCCCTTGTGTGTAAAATATCTCTCAGGACCACAGCCAGTGCTGGCGTGTGCTGTGCTACATGCTGGATGCACGCAGGAAAGCCTAGTCCCATGATAGATGGCTTCTAGCTTCAGGGCACGGGCACACTTGATGGGTGAAGGACCAAACAAGCAAAGGGAAGACCAATAAAAGTCTGTTATCACAGGTAAGTGGGCAAAATGTCAAAGAAATACCCTACCGGAGATGGTCGCTGCTGAACCTCGGGGAAGGAGTATCCTGCCAGCACATGAAGCAGAGGTAAATCTCTCTGCCACCCAGATAAACTACAGCAGCCACACACATCACCGCTGGGCGCTGGCAGCCGTGCACGGAAAGCTGGCAGGTACAGCCAGAGGGAGGGCAGATAGTGTCCCCTGCCCAAATAGCCTCGCACGCTGGCGCGGAGGAGGTTGATACGTATAAGGCAGATTCCTCGCCAGGACGTGCCTGCGTTTCACAGCAACGCTGCCGACTGCTGCAGAGGATGCTCCCCGGACACGCTTGTCCTGCTGAGAGGAAAGTCCTTCTAGGGATCTAATGATACTTGGCTCATGCGTGCATTGCAGTATGTCCAGCCTGCAGTTAGCTGCACAAAAATAGCAATGCCGGTGCAATCACACCACCCAGCCCCACTAAGTGTCCCACAGGAGCAGGCACCAAGCTTGGAGCCCCTCTTGGGAGCCACAGGGTGCCGTGCCATGCTGCTGGGCAGGGGAACCCCACTGCTGGGCAGGGGAACCCCACTGCCAGGCAGGGCAACCCCACTGCCAGCAGGTGTTGAGGTTGGGGTGGGAGCTAGGCTCTCACGTGTGCTCTGCTGATGGTGGGGTCTTCTTCTGTGCCTTCACATGGGGATAGGTCTCTCTGGGTAGACTTTACAGCCCAGAGAAGCTGATATACTCCTGAGGCTGTGACTCTGCCACTGCCACCGTGTCCTCGGGTCAGGTGGGAATGAACCAGTGGTGCTAGAGAAGTGATAGGGACGGGGTCAGACGGTGGCTGCTGTATCCTCTGGTGTCCCCACCGTTCTGGTGGCTGCAGTGTCGCTCGCAGAAGGGCTCTGACCCACTCCTTGGGCTTTGCACTGAGCTCTGAATTCAAATCTCTCTGCATGTGACCTGTCTGATGAAGCCAGAGAAGCCTTGGGCTTTCCCAAAGGGCAGGCACAAAGCACTTGATGCTTCTTGGTCTTCAAGCCTGGCTGGGTTCGGTGATCTTGTATGTTCACCTCCTCTGAGGAGGCCACCACCTTAGCTGGGATTTCATTAAGATCGTGTTCAGTACCATAGCTCCCTCCCCAGCCCTCCTGCCCACTGCCTGGCCGGGCAATTCGCTTCTCTCGGTACCTCACTTTATCAAGGGACACAAGAGGGGAGTCACCTGAGACCTAGTTAAGACAATGGCTTTATAATAAGGAATATTATCAGAGTGCTCTTTGCGTATCTTCCCTTTGATAAATACCATACATGTCCACTGAAATCCCAGAGCTAACTGCATCTGGCTACACAGAGGCAGTGCAGAGCAGTCTCCCATTAAAAAAGTGCCTCTGATGGGATGGACAGTCCCACAGTCAGGGCACAGGAAAAGGCAATATTCAGTTTATACAGCTTAAATGGATGCGGATGTCAGGGGAGCCTGTATTCATCATCCCTTGCTACACACATTTTAGAAAACTTGCCTTTTTCCCATAGAAAAATTGTGATGAAAATAAATATGTTAAATATACATTTATATAATGTTTTTATCTCCTCCCCAAAGTGCTGCCTCTTATGTTGCTCACTGCATGGCTGCGCTCCAAGCTCTCCTCTGTGAGAGTGCTTTTAATCAGAGGTTGCTCAATCAACGCACGAGGGAAGCGAGGGTGACCCAGATGTACCCAGGGATAAGGCAGAGACCATCAGGACTTCATCCTATTTTGCTTCCCACTGTTTACCCTGAACATTCATCCTCCATGACTGTAGGATTGCATTCTGTGTAGACATGAGGGTTAGAGTGATCACCACACAGGAGGATTGGTCATTGCTGAAATCTCTATGGAATTTAAATTTATTTTCTGAGAGTACTTTTGCACTATCACAAAAGCCAGAGCAGCCAAAAGATGACAGTGGTTTGATAGAAGGAGCTCATCACCTTCCTTCAGGGCTGCACTGGGGACAGCTGCACTGGGGATGTTCCTGCTCCTCAGGAACATGCCTGGTGGGAGAAGCATGATCCCTCACCATGTGCTGCAATGTAAGATGGAGAGTGACAGTCTCTGTCCTTGCAGGGACCTCTCAGCCAAGTTCCTCCATCCCAGTGCTCCAGCTGGTAGTGAGACAAAGAAATCCTGGCCTGAGGGACACCAGGAGTTGGACAACATGCTCACTGGAGTTCCCCTGGTCACAGGACCCATGAGGAAGAGTCCTCTGGGAACCCTCACCAGATGCGCCTTCCTCTTTTGCTGCTGCTGCTGCTCACAGTTATGATTCATAACCCCCTGGCAGAATGTCCACCCACGTACAGATGATGAATATTTGCCATGAACGTGTGTAATGTCACCAAAGGTGACACCAAAGGTGGTTTTCAGTATTAACGTAGGTCTTTCTCAATCCTGCTCCAAAAGCAGGCTGCCA
>JAHREE010091163.1:0-10875 GCA_033628505.1 Tringa tobata | reverse complement strand
TTGTGTTATAAGCCACTGCCAGTGCTGGGGCCTGGAGTCCTTCCGAAGGCTGTAGCTGCCTGTGCAGAGATGTTATCACCACATCAGCCACCCCGGGAAGGAAGCTCCAAACTCAGCTCTACTAAACGCAGGCTCATCCCTGGGTTTGGGGAGACAAGCGGTGTGAAGTCTTAATTATCCTCTTATTTGATGCTGCTGTCACGCAGTGTCCTGTGCCAGTGGCTGTGCTTACTGGGGAAGATTCCCTACAGTTTTCTTCCTGCTCTCCCTCAGCTCCTACTGTATGTTATTTATATATGTACATATGATTTCCTTTTGCCTTTTTTACCTCGATGTAGCTATTTGCATGTATTTCAGACACTTGCTTTAGGACGGAGCTCACTGATGTTGCGCTGGGCTTAAGGCATGTGGATTTAGAGGCCAGTAAAGGGTGACACATTTTCTAGGCCAGAGGTATTCACGTGGCCTGCTCTGGTTTGGACGGGACTGCCAGCGAGGTTTCCCAGAGCAAGGACCTCACATTCCTTCTGCTTTCCCACACGGGGCCATCTGCACCTCTTTTGGTGGGGAGCCCCTAATAACGGGGTGCACCTACCCACGGCCACCGTTGTCCTCGCCGTAAAGGCATCCCGTGGAGCTGAACTAGATAAAGCTGGGCTGGGCAGAGACCTGCTTTATACCTACAGGAGAGCTGTTCAGGAAACACAAACCAGAAGCTGGCCTGGCTTTTAAAAATATGGTAAAACAGAAATTGCATGTGATGAACGTACTACATTTATAGGAGATTTTTCAATTCTTACAGCTATTTTTAAAAACAAAAAGCAAGTGGTAGTCTTCCTTAAAAACATTTTCCATTGCATTTAGGTTAGTTATTTCGATGGAGCTAGGTTTTGCACCGATTTAAATCACTGTTTATGAAAAGCAGTGTCTGTGAGGCCTTTATCATTTCAGCATCAGTAAAAACGTTTGTGTCTGTTCCAGGACTTTCCGGCTGGAAAGGAAAGTTACAGAATGTCTTCTCTGCACAGAGACCTGTTTTCTGCCTGTTGTAGGACTGTATGTGATCTGCTGTTGCTTGTCCTTAAGTACATTTCCAAGCCGGATGTAGCCTGATCGTTTCCTAACAAAAGTAGTCATTTGGATGAAATTCTTGCCTTTTGAGTAGTGAGCTTGTTGATCCTTATTAATCACAGGCTCTTTGAATCCTGTGTTCTGTGTGTGGGCAGGACTGATGCATTGATTGTTTCTTTCCTAAGGGAGAGAATTCCAGAGAGTGAAGTCTCCCCTGAAGTCAGCCTCTGCTAGAAACTTCCCCAAATTGTCTTGGCAGTGCTGTGATAAGTTTGTCACCCATCTACTCTGCATGCTGAATTCCTGTCACTGATGCTAAGTATCTTAACCTCCTCCAAAAAACAATACCTTGAATTTATTTTTAATAAGCCAAATTTCTTCTGAAGTATGGCAGTAAGTCCTTTTTTTCCCATTTCTCCTTCATCTGGCACATCTCGCTGGTTCCGCTGCTGTACCACGATGCTGTACCTTTTAATAAAGGACGAGTTCTGCAGCAACAAAGGGAAGAGAATGTTTTCCCAGTGGAAGGCGGTCTATCTTTAGAGGACTTCTCAGACTTTTTGTTATTATATTATTCACTTTCTTAGTACAATACATATTTCACTTTTTGATTTACTTCCCGTCCAAATATCCTGTATTCCTTCATAGGGTTCTCGTTTCAACTGTTTTCTGCTGAGGTTCCTGTTGTATTGATCCATTTTATTTTTGCATAACACATTCAAATTTTAAATTTAGTTTCCGAGCTTCAATAGTCTGTTAGTTCTGTGGCAACACGTCTTCTGCCTGTGAAATTACAGGCTTGTGAAAGAGATCGAATATTGTTATTCCTTAAACAAAGTTTGTTCAGAAAGGCATCAGAAAAACATGTCAGGAGCGTGTGCGTCTCTGGGATTCAGTCAGACCCTGAAACATCTTGTGTCGGTTTGGAAATTTCCCGTTATTCTGTTAATTTGCTGTTAGGATTTCAAGGAGCCCCTGGGATTTGGGTTGCGTGGGATGGCACACACAGGCCAAGGATATTCTTCAGGTTTCCAATCCCTGTCTTCCATGGACTTTCACCTTAACCATACCAGTTCCTGACCTGGTTGTTACAGGGCAGTAACTCAGTATTTCTGGGGACTGCTGATCTTGTGTGGGGTTGTGAGCGCCGTGAGAAAGACGTCCCTGCTTAGGGACATCCCTGCTTAGGGACATCCCTGCTTTCTCCTGCCTTTGATTCGCAGGACACCCAGGTGTCCTTCAGCACTGGGTGACAGCTCGGGTTAGAGCTTCAGGAGATGGACATTAATGGGTGAGAGAGCGATGGGAAGCTGTAAAACAGTGCCAGCATTCAGCCAAAGACACAGAAATCATTACAAACTATGTCTTCATAGCTGTCTGACTTGGCTTCGGGGTTTTCCTTCCGTTTCCTTGATGTATTTAGTCATTTCACACAACTTCCCCTGATCCGCTCCTTTGATAAACGCCATCCTAAATTAAATACTAATGCAGGGTGAAGTGTGCTCTTTTCCCAGTGGCATTGTAGGCCCAGTTTATGAAACTGAGGCAGAGAGACATTTAGTGGGATCTGCAGATTTCCCTGCTCCTGCAGCATGACACGTGCTGTTAAATACAAAATTTGGAGGATCTGGCTTAGTGTCTGGCACTCTGTATTTTACTAACGTTTGTGTTCTTCCAAATAAACGCGAAATCCCCATCAGTCATAAGGAGTAAAATCCTGAAAAGCTGTATTCAGTGGCCTACACCTTGCGAAGACAAGTAACTGTTGCTTTTGATTCCTTCAGAAGCGAGCGTGCAGGCCCTCAGAAACCATTCCCCCCGAGGCTGGCGCTCACCTCCTGGGTTGTGCCATGGAGCTGGATTCGAAACAGAAAATCTCCCCTGACTGTTGTCCCTGGGCTACAAAGACAAAGCAAAATGCAATGGTATGTTTACACTGTCAGCAACACCTATTTTTTCAGAAGATGACTTTTAAAATACAATTTATAATAAAATTGCAAATAATTGCCTTTTTTTTTTCCTTTTTGATAGCGTTGTATGTGTTTTTGTTCATTAGGTTTTTGAAAACCACGGGAACAGAGGTACTGCCCAGCCTTGCCCAAGATGTATTGCTGGAGAATCTGTGAGTATATTAACCTCCTTTCTGTGACATAAAAGATAGACTTGCTCTTAAGTATTAGATCCATAAAACATAAAGTTAATAAAAACCGCAATTACATTTCTCAGGAATAAAGCATGTAAATAAAAGAAAGCAGATTGATTTAGCATTTCTGAGGTACGCCAGCAGAGCACAAACTAATATGTTTCCAGCAGCAGTTGGAAAATATGGAGACTGCAAACACATTTTTCAAATTCGCTCTAAAAAGCAGAGTTTAGGAAGTAACTGAAGCAAAGAACAAGATACAACTTCCTCCATCCCATTTTTACATCTTCCGTCATTTACTGGGTCATCATAAAATGTTAAGGAATCCCATTCCATCTCCTATTTTCTCCTCTAATTGGATCCTTCCTTTCCAAAGAGTAGTCATAGCCTGAAAATACTACACTGTAGTGTAGTAGACACTAGTGGTAGACATACCAGAGCTACTTTTAAATGAAAATAACGTTTGGGGAATAAAACCCAAATTGGCACCTGAGACACTCTATTTCATTGTATTCCGGAATCACAGTGACATTAGAGTTTGTAAGATTCTCCTAGATCAGTGACCACTTAATTTTGGAAAATTACAACCAAGTACAAATATTGTAATTCTAAATAACACCATTTCTATTTTAAGGCAGATCAGCCTCATGTGTTTTTTCCTATGGCCTAGTAATGAACTTGAGATAACGGCCAGATAACTTGAGAAGGTGTTGTTACTGTGCAGACTTTCTAGTTGTTCACAAGTCCTTCAGGGGAAAAAATAAAAGGGGGGGGATATTTGTGAAGCTGTTAGTGGAACTCTCAGTTCCTTTTCAAATAAAGTTTGAAAACATACATTGAGGAAAAGGCTTCGGTTTTTGATGAGGTGATTTTTAGTGACATAAGATTTTTGTCATTTCAGGGACACTTCAATCATATCCTGGGCTTCTAGGAATTGGGAGTCGTCAGATGGGCAACGCTGCTTTTCTTTGTGAATTCCAAAGTGGCACCCATGCCCCCCCTGCCCCCTGGAGGTCTGCGCCTTGGCTCACGGCGGGGACTCTGCGCTGCTCGGCGTACGGCACTTTGCTCTGTCCCTGCACGATTACGGATATCATCAGTTTGACACTTGAAAAAAAATGCTTCTGCTTTCAAGGTAGCTCAGTACGTGTTAGGAAAAGAGAAAATTGATTTAACGTTTTAGAGTAGTTCGGTTGGTCTTTGGCCTGGGACTGGGCTGAAGGTACAAGAGATCTTCCTGTCTCTCTTGGGCACTTTCCCTGACGCTGTTGGAACGTGGTCCTTGCACTTCCATGGGTGCAGGGCTGCAGTTCTAGCTCAGTCCTATACGTGCAGGCAGAAATGTCTTCATTTTGAGATGGCTATTCAGCTGGGAAGGCCAGTAAAAATCCTATTGAAACCTATGTTTAAATCTAAAATATGCATTCAATTTGGGTGTCTTCTATGCTAAACTTCTAGTTTGTTTATAACAAGCAGAGCTTGTCAATGTGGCAGGAAAATATCTAATAGAAAAAGGAGTATTATTTGAACAAGCCTCTGTAAAGCCAAGATGAACAGTAATTCAGCTCTGTGGAGTCCTCAAAAGTGAAGATGCCCTGACTGTCTTTCCAGTTATTGTCATACTATAACAAAGCTGTTAAAAAGTCTTGAACTTGTCATCCAACAGAATTTCGTTGGCTTCTTACAAATAATTTCATCTACATTTTGCCAGTACATAGAACTACATAATTTTTAAACACATTCAGATTTTTAGACTACGATAGCCGAGTTGTAGTTAGCACTGAGTTGACTGTTATTAAGGAGATATTCTTCCTAAACAGATTAATCATGTGAATACTGAATTCAATTAAGTAATAGATGAGGAAATAAGTCTATAGAGCAGCCCTGCACTAAATGGCCATACGTACTGATCGGTTAGGAAGGAATAAGTTTCCTCCAAGCCAATAGAAATTTTAGTTGCATTGAAAATCAGTATTTTCAAAGTGAGAAATTTTTCAGATGCTTCAAAATTTTCTTCAATCACAAGAACAGTCCAATCCATTACAAGATCAAATCTCCCAGGAAACATTTCGGGTTCAGCAACTGCATTGTCCCTGCTGCCTCGAGGAGCTGAAACGTGTCTCCTGTCCTCCTGTGCCCAGTCCAGGTTGGTGTGAGCAACAGGATCCATCCCAGCTGAAGAGTTTTCTGCTAGAATACGTCAGAGCAACGTGTGCCATCACGTTTAAATCACGGGGATATGTCTGTGGATTATCAAACCCAAAGGGTGCTTTTCATTTCAGTACCTCAGATTTTATCATGTTGAGGATTCAAGTGGCACTGGATATACTGCTGCTGCTGGCTTTAACCTCAGCTGTGTCTTCACCTGAAACAGAACGGGGTAAAACCAACAACCAACTGGTTTTCCCTGTGGTTCTTGTAGGTCTTGTGCCATGTTCTTTTTAGTTCTTCTCCTTTTAGAGCAACCATTACTTGGTTGTTATAAAATCTGATGGTACGTAAGTCCCAGGACTGGGTGTAGTTCGAGGCTGTGTTACAGAGGCTGATGAAGTCATAGGGTGTTTGATTTTAATGGGATTTTTTCGTATCAGTCTTCCCCTTGTTACCATAGACTGAGCAGGTATTTTATTGCAGTCTCCACCCCAACTCTCAGGACTCTCCTCGGAGATTGCTGCATCCACACAGCTGAACAAAATAGGAGAATTTTACCCTATTTTTCACTCAGTAACCTGCAGTGGGAACACGGGCCCGAGGTACTTCCTTTACACTCAAAAATGTGATGCCACAGGTTAGACCAAGCCTAACCCATGAGCAGTTGATGTTATTCACGTGTACATTTTGAGCCTCTACATGCTATGCTATAGAAAGTGAACTTGAGGAAAGCGGTAGGGTTTTTTTGTTTTTAATTATAGCCTTTTGCATTCTGCAGGAACACAATACGGGATGTAAGTCAGATCAATTCTATAATAATAGTTTAATAAAAAGCCCCTCTGCTCCCCTGCCAATTCCATCTGCTTTGAGACTGGGCTCCGAAAAGGGGTGCAGAACTAGATCAGCTGGTGGAACATTAACTCCCCTCATTCTCAGCCCACCCCAGTTGCCCCCGTCACCTCGTGCTGCCGAGTCTTGTCACTGAAGCACATTAGTCTGGAAAAGGAGTGGGAAAGGCTCGGCAGTTTCCATCCCTGCTGCGTCAGAACACCCCTGGCAGTGGAAAAGAGCATCAAACCCCAAGTTTTTGATACAGAAGTGTGATGCCTTTCTTCCTCAGCAAAGGTTTCTGTGAGAACTCATCTGTATCTTTCTATTCCTTCAGAGTTAATCAAGTGTTGTAATTATTGCATCCCTAACATTGCCATTTCTGGGATAATCACCCCTCATTATTTAACTGCAAAAGCACCAGACGGGGTGGATGGGGAGCTCCTGGTCCAATATTGGGTACGCTCCAGTCACCAGTAGCAGGGGGATGCACGAGAAGCAGGATGCGTGTGGAAGGGAGAGACCTTTTACAAACACAAACCCGCTATTTTAGGTGGGGTTTTGTTGGGCACATCCTTTCCTGCCTCACAGCTGAGCCTCCAGCATCAACTGTCACCAAAATTTGGAAAACATCAATAGTTTCCAACAGTATTTTTTTCTTTGCTACTGTTTGTTGATACAAGAAATGCATTGGCTGTCAGAATGTGAAACTTGCCTTTTCTCTTTTTGTTAATTACTGGAATCTTCAGTATTTAACAAGTATTTCCCATGTGACTCGAACGCGAGCATGTGTGTGTGCTCACAGTTCATTTGTGCAGTGTAAGGATGCTCTCCCTAGTATTCGTCAAAAATAGCAGCTCCCTCCTTTCTGTTTTTCTTGAGTTGGCTTATAGAATTAAAAATAAATAAATAAAAAGAAGAACCCTTTGGGAGTTGCAGTTGGAGGCAGGAGGGTAACTGCGCTCTACCTTTTCATTAGTTTATTAGTCTTCTACGTTCCTCCTTGTTGCGGGAGGCCCCGAGCCCTAACAAAAACTTGAACAGACTTTTACTGACATTTCTGGGACTGCTGCTGCTGCTAAATGTACATATAACTGTGCCATTTTAAATAGATGTTCTGGTTTTGGAATTTGTTTTGGGATTTGTCAACCAGGATGGTAACGCCGCTGTGACAGGGACAGGTGGGGACAGGGGAATATTGTTTTAAGCAGATTTGTGTCAAATCTGCAGCAGAACCACAAAATTATTTTTGTAAGACTTTTCTTTACCTTGTATAACTATAAAATTTTGGTTTATTGATAAAGATTATATGCTCTTTATATTTCCTAATTCTGTGGTTTGTACACAAAATAACCTGAGCGATCCTTTCTTTATGTGTAAATAGTAAAATAGGCACATGGTCTGTTTTTAATTCAGGTTTAAAATGATATAATCTTATATTTTTAACTTTGTATTTTGTAAATCATTACTGACAAAAGCAGAAGCATTAAAGGGCGCTTTGGCTACAGCCTGGCATTGTCTGGGTTCGTTATGGCGTTAACGAGGGCGCTGCCTTCTGCCCAGGCAGAGCTGTGAAGGTAAATAAAGGCAGTTTGGGGTTGGGTTGGTGGTGTTTTCCCCCCACACCTGATGCACGAACGATGTGCAGAATCAGTAGTTTGGGATGAGGGAACTGCTCTGCAGGTTTGCTCTAACAGAGAGTCAAACATCCGTATTTCTCAGCTGATCCCCTCCACCTGTGTCTCCAGCCGGTCCTCACCCCGCGGGTGGATCAGACCTAAGTTCCTGGGGGTTTCAGGGGGGACGTGGGTGTCGATACCTTGGTGGGTCTCAGCTGTGATCTCCTCAGGCTGTCGCTTGACCTGAATTCTCATTTTGCTTCACGGCAGCCTGGTTCCCAGGCCAATCCCGGCTCGTTGCTGCTGGTGACGCCGTTCCCGTACTCGTGCCGCGGTTTCTCTCCAGGGGAGCTTTGTCCTGGGACCTGGCTCTGCTCATCACCTTCTCACACCGAACCCATGGGAGGGAGCAGGAAGCTTACGTTGTTTTTCTTCTTTTGTCACCTATTCTTGCACGAATTGAGGGTAAAATGACTCTCTGTGTCCCAGATGAGCGGGGCTGGGGCTGGCGGGCACTGCACACGCGTCTCTGGATCAAGGTGAGCACATGGAGCACGCCACGAGAATTAATCCCGGCTTGACGTGGGAAGCAGCAAGAAGTGAGTGTGAAAGGGGTAGGATAAATGTAATATTGATGGAAATAATAAATATATTATCTACGTTATGTAAAATTTTTGTACTGGGGTTAGTTGTATAGACTGTGTTACTCACATTAGCTTAACTCTTCATTTGGTGGTAATTACTCATCAACTCGTCACCTTGGCTGCCACAAAAGGGTGGAAACGCAAAATTTGGGGTTTGGTACGTGGGGTTTAAAGGCAGTCTGTATGTGACTAGTCACAAAGACAAGAAATCTATACTTACGCAACATTTATGTTGAAAACAATGTTAAAAATTAGTGGTCTTTACGTTTAAATTAGTTGGGAAAACTGTCTAAGTATTAAAACCTCAGCATCTCTCCTGAGAGCCCCGTACGGGGGTTCCTGAGAGCGCCCCGTGGTACCCTGTGTCACAGGGTTGTGTCACACCTTAAGAATGCTATTTTTGCCTCCGTTACTGGCAGTAATTGTGAAATGAAGAGTTAACACCTTGACATTTTATCACACGTGAAGCTTGTTTTCAGGATAACTGCGTGTAACATATACATACATATATAAGTGCACACATAACACCTAACTACCTAACACCAAGGATGCACAACCACACACACTGCTCTGAGAAGCACCAGGAGCTTCCATTGGGGGGTAAATACTTCACTATGAAGTGACTGTTCCCGAAAAGTTACAGCAAGAAACGTCCCCCATCGAGGGGCATTGAGACCCACCCGCTGCTCTATCTTCCTGAGTTTTTCCCAGCTCTCTCAATTAAGCAAGAAAAACAACAGCCAAATTGTTTTCTTTTAAATACACCAAAAAAAAAAAAAATCACAGGAAGATCTAACAGACACTGACTGATCCGAGCCTCATCCCCCCGTCAAATACCGGGGCCTCGCCACCTTGAAAAATCCCGGTTGCCGTTCCCTGCCGGTGTCTGGGACAGCCCCATGGGGACATTGGTCCTTTTTCCGTGCTGGAACGTCCCCTCCTGCGCTGCCAGAGCCCCCTTTTCAAACGCCTCCTTTCAGGACCCCCAGCGAGGACTCTGCCTGGAGTTTGGCCGCCCCGGGGGCCGCGCTCCTGCCACCAGGAACGTGCCCGTGGCCCCTGCTCAGCCCCAGGTGTGTTTTGTGGTGACTTCAGAGGTCCACCCCGTTGAGAGCCGCCTGCTCTGCCAAGGGGTGTAGGGGTGTTTGTGTGTGATGGGGGTGTCGTTACCCAGACAATGCAGAAATCACCGCCTGGTGTTTGCCAGCAACACGGGGTGTCATTCATGAGTTATACATAAATGGCAGCTTTACATATTTAAAAGGAACATGGACTGCTTCGTATCTGAAGTATGTTTCCCAGGAGAGAACACCACCATTTGATCTATTTTTGATTAAAATGTAAAAATTAAAAATTAAATCAAATGGTAGTATAATTCCTTGGGGAAAACATACTTCAGTTATGAAGTATTCCCCGTAGTAACCTTGAGAATCTTACAGCTGTATTGTCTCATCCGTAGGTGGTCTTTTTATGTCTCACATAATTAAAATGAATTGCTGTTAGGGAGCCCGTACTACCACGCACAGATTTATGAACCTGGAGGCACCTCCATTCACAGACAAACAGGGATACTGGGCGCTGCCTGTGCCGGGACTGGGAGCCCGGGGGGTTACTGGGGAGCACCGCTCACCGCCACCCGGAGACCGCGTGTCCCATCACAAACGGGGCCTGAAAACCTCCTACTGACATGGCAACTGGGCTACACCACGCTGGTGAAAATATTCAGAGGGCGTTTTATATACCAAGGAAGGGCTAATACGTCACCCGAAAAAAAAAAAATAATGAAAAGAGAAAAAAAGATTGTGAAATTGGATTTACCAGGAAAAGGCGCTCCCCGAAAAGCTAATGCGGCTTGTTTATGGCAAGCTGCTTTATCAGCCCGGCTCAGAGAACGGGAATGTATATTTGATAAGATTAGAGAATAGTGGGGATCAGAAAAAAATCAGAGTATAGAATTTGCATTCGCATTTTCACATATCGGAAGGACAAAAGCGTCATTTATTTTTTGTTTGTTTTTGATTCTCCGAGTCCTGTTAACGCTGCCCATAACAAGGGTCTGTGACTGTGCATCCTCCTCAGGCTGTAATTAAAACGGCCCTAACATACATTACAGTAAACACACACGGGTGGAAGTGAAATGCCTGGATTTAATGTTTAAATAGAGAAAAGAGAAAAAAAATCTAACAATGAAAATATAAAGGCTAAGGCTTGGGTAGTGCCTTGTAGGAACATTTTGTAATAAGCAGCAGGAGCGTTCCAATTTCAGTGTAATACTTAAAAGAAAACGTCTCTGATCTTTGAATTTCTTTATAGAGGGGAGTTTTTAATGTATAATCAGACTAAAATCCTCCTGTAATTGCCCAGCAAGAGGCCTGTGAAGTTTCGGGAAGGCTCAGATGGTAGAGACCGGCAGGAGGAG